>CM040241.1:66752095-66781612 GCA_022545495.1 Chrysanthemum lavandulifolium
AATTTGTGCGATGATTGCTACACAAGTCGCTAGATATGCAAGTCGCTAAAGAGCAACTCGCTACGCACTAATTCGCTACCATTAAGTCGCTAACCGTAGTGGAGATTCCACTACTTGTACTTTAACTCGCTAGCACTAACTCGCTAGCTTTTATAATCTGTAAGTCGCTACGAAACAATGAAGTAAGTCGCTACCAAGAAAACAAGTCCGAGAGCTAATTCGCTAGCTTGAAAACCAAATAACCTTCACTTTTCAATCCAAAAACAACCCAACCAAGATGATTCAAGCTACCAAATGAAAACCTAAACACTTTTGATGATTCTAAACATAAAAGTACCAACAAAATTCAAACTTAAACACAAGAAATCAACCAAATGATGCAAAACCACTAAACTTTTCAAACTCAAAACCACCTAAAACCCACTATAAATCCAAAGATGTGCAAGATATGATCTAACCATGGCTCTTGATACCAATTGTAAGGTATAACTTTTCACATACACATCAAACCATAACACAAGGTGGCGAATAAGGTGAAATTCTAGAGAGAAAGTTAGAGGTTTTAGGAACTTAGTGAGAGAAAGTGAAAGATATTATTATGAGCTCCAACTCTACCTTGGAAGGTAGAGAGTATTTATAGTCTTACATAATTCGCCACACTCGGGCTATGGATCGTGCATACGGTGGGTAAAGACCCGTCCGTCCTCCACGGTGTTACTTAACTAAAATACTACTTAACTTAAAAGAACTACGACTACGAGCTTTCTAACGATTACATATACTTGAGGTGACCGACTCTTTAATACCGGGAATTTCTAATTCCTAACATCAACATAATCAACAGGTTCAGCAGAGATATAATAAAATGCAGATGAAACAGAATGCAATAACACAAGATTATTTATGTCAGCACAGATAACAGCTTCCAAGAGTCGATCAACATATTTTCTTAACATTTTCTTTTTGTGTTTTGTATTTGAAATCGATGTTTCTGTTTTCTCGAAAACTATTTTCATCAGTCCAAGTTCCTTATGAAATTCCCGTTCTCAATACAATGCACAGTTTTTCAAAATTTTGACATGGGGTAAGATTCTTTTCTGAAAAATATCTCTGTGTGCTCGCGCCTGAGGCGATTGAAAATGTTCAACTTTTATTTCAGAATGAAATTCAACCTCACGTTCTAAAAGTTTGATGTCAGATAGAAAAATGTCAAAATATCGAAGAATTTGACGATTTTCGGGTATTGATTTTACTTCACTGAGTGAAGGTAAAAGACCATT
Organism: Chrysanthemum lavandulifolium; assembly: GCA_022545495.1. Lineage (NCBI taxonomy): Eukaryota > Viridiplantae > Streptophyta > Magnoliopsida > Asterales > Asteraceae > Chrysanthemum > Chrysanthemum lavandulifolium. Next base: position 66,753,376 of record CM040241.1, read on the forward strand.
CGCTTGTGCAGTATTGGTTTGGGAATTAACATTCGAAGACTCAGAAAGAGGTGTGATAACCCAAGGTGTGTTAGAAGAATCCCGTTGTTCAACGAAAGTGACGGCTTTTGAATAGTTAAATGGTTTGTTATAAACAACATTTTGCATTTTTAACCGACTCTCGTCTTCTGCATCTAATTCCTCTTGACGATTATATTCAACAACACTTATAATGGAATCATCAATTCTATGTTCTGCACTGTAAACTTCAGGACTTGGTTTGAATGCTCTATGGGAAAACTTGGGTTTGTAATCAGCAAGATTCGGTCCATATCCATTTGGATTTGGTTTAAAAGTAAACTTTTGAATCGTTGTGATTGATTCACCATGTTTATAAACAACCTTTCGAAACTCTTTGATTTTTTTTTGTAAGTCAACAATTTCATCAAGATAGTCATCTATTCGCTTCGTTGAATGCTTTCGTACTCACACGAATCTTTTGACAAGTTAACAACTCGAGACTTGGCTTTTGAGTTTCCAAAGTAAGAGCGTTAATTTGTTTTTATGTTCATGTTTCGCTTGTTCTATTTGAGACAACAAGGCATTCTTGATGCGGCTAGATCACGAATCTATCGTTCTAATGATTTTTCGTTTTGGTGTGATTTAGCAAAAGCGACTTCAAAACCTTGTTCACGTTTTCTTGAGTTTTAAAAAATTGAGTTGCCTTTTTAAGCATTCAATATCCTCGGTTAACAGTGCATTTTACCGTGTAATTGTTGATTCAAAGGCACAACATTCTTCCATTCGGGATTGTTGGTCTTTAAGTAAGAGATCAACATCTGGATTAGGCAAAGGTTCGGCGTGTTCAACGACGTCACAACATGATCACTATTCGTATCCTCAAGTATAACCACGGATTCCATTTGAGTATCAAAGGTAACCATAAGGTCATCTTAATCATCAAATGTAACTACGGGTCTAGTTGAGAATCATCGAATGAGATGTGGATTTGCTCATGTTGAACATTATGAGCCTCGCTTGATTCAAATGTTGGCCGAGATATTAGATCGATGATGAATATGGTTTGTTGGGTACTGAGACAAGCCATCAGGTCATACACTGGGCATGTGTCACTCATGTGGAGTTCGTGCATATTAGCCATCAACATAGCTGCCGCATTAGCTCGCAAGTCCTCCATATCATTATCTCGAGTCTCAGCATCCGCCATAAAGCTCGTTTTTGTTTGTGAGGGTTCCACGACTTCATCCTTAAGAGCCAAAAGTAAAGCCTCATTGTGATAAGCACCGCCTAGTCTTGGCTTTGGGCATGCATTAGCCAAGTAACCCTTCTCATTACGGTTATAGCAACGAAGACCATTCATCCCATTCTCGAGCATGACCTGCTCAACCACTTGAGCTCTCTGTTGTTGTGGAGCACACATGTTATTCCTACCACAAGATTAAACCCTTGACCACCGCCCATCCGACGAACATTACCACGATTCTCGAACTTCAACACGCCCATTGTTCACAACACCGATTCCTTGTGTTTGATGAGGAACGAATGCGATTGTTGGATTTGTTTGTATGACGGCCGAAGGCTTTAGCAATCATAACAAATCCTTGTTGCAATGCATCGAAAGCATCGGAGTCCTCATTAGCTTCACTGTAAAGTGCTTGATCATTGTTGTTGTTGTATGGAACCAATTGAGTTTGTTGAGATTGTTGTTGTGACGGATCATATGGTGTAAATGTTGCAGTTGGTTGAGGAACGGGTTGAGGAGGATAACTAGTTTGAGCCCACAAAGCAAGTTGTTGATTGTCCGGAAGTGACGGTGGGACCGGGAGTCCACGGATAGCCCTTTCTTTGTCATCTTATTTTTGGTGGGGCTTTAAATAGTCGTACAACAATCCGTATGTAGCATGATGGAGATTTTTAGCTTGACGAATGAAAATGACATACTTTTCCCAATCTGGACCAAGACTACTTAGGAACTTAGTGTTGACTGCAATTCTTGGCATAATAATATTATGTTTGTCCAAGTCATTGATGATGTCTGAGAATCGATGATGATAGGACTCTAATGTCTCTCCGGTTCAATCATGAAGTGTTCATAAGCCAAGTAAATTTTGGATTCCATGTCTTCTTGATTGAGTTCGCCTTCCATGAGAAGATGAATATGTTCCCACATTGCTTTTGCGCCTTTTGAGCATCAACACTTCAAGGATTGATTGGGTAATCCTAAAAGGATATATTGCATTGCTAGCTCATCGACTTGAAATGTAGAAGTTCATCACCGTAAAGGTCGCAATCAGTTGCAATGTTTATGAGATCATCTCTTGGTGGAATAGCATTTGGATCTCCTGTAACGACAATAGGCATCCAAATGGACCTTCCAAGATGACCTTCTTTAAGAACTTTCCATGTGGCTTCTTTAGATCACAAAACCTAAAGAACCTAATTACCCATTGATCATAGTTTCCGAGAGTGAGCATTGGAGGTCTATCAAGTGATCCTGCCTCATGAATGGATTGTTGGCTACTTAAAGCTTCACACATCTTTGCAAACCAAGACGGTTCCTTCATAGTATTCCTGGATGGATGTTGATTGTAAAAGTTTGTGTAAGGTTGTACTTGAAGAGTAGGTGGTGGTTGAACCATTTGTGGTGGAATTGCTCTTTGTTGTGGATAATGTTGTTGGTTAAATTGTTGTTGATAAACTTATTGTTGTTGATTGAATTGTTGATGTTGTGGACTGAGTTGTTGTTGTTGTTGAGTATACGATAAGGAAAGTAGTTAGAGTATGGTGGTTGAGACATGTTGAAAACTTGTGTTGTAAAATGGATCTTTGTAGTCGAATGAAACGTTGTTGATGAAGTATCCTTAGGCGTAGAAACCAAGTTTAGGCAAAATAATGCTTAGGCGTAAAAACACCAAACTTACGCATAAAAGTAATATTTACGCGTAGGATTAGCTTACGCGTAAGAATTGAGAAACACTAAGATTAGGCGTAAACTGAAAGTTAGACGTAGAAAACTTATGCGTAAGACAAGGCTTAGGCGTAAGAAAATGCTTAGGCGTAAAGAGTTCTACGCGTAAGTTTAAGCTTATGCGTAAAATTAGGGTTTTGCCCAAAAATCCTTTACACTAATCTCAGTGTAAAAGATATCCAAAGTCAAAGTGTTTTCGAGCTTATCCAAGCAAGAAAACACTTAGTAAACCAATTTCATCAAGATCAAACCAAGGAAAGCTTACGCAGAATAACTAGGGTTTTGTTATGCGAAACTTAACCAAAACGGATTTTTAGCCCAAAATGTTTCTAAACCGATTTTGTGATGAGACGACTTCAATATCACCAAAATAACACAAAAGTGTGAAACTTGATGATCCAAAACTTATAAACACCTTACGCGTAGAAATGAACACACGTTTAAAATCAAGCTTAAAACTAAGGAAATACACGTAAAGTTTGAAACTTTTTGCTAAAAACTGAAATTTTAACACCTAAAAACTTTGAAAGTACAAGAATCTTGGATTGTAAAGTGTAAAAAATGAGTTTTTAAGCGTGTAAAAGTTTGTAGACCGAGACTTACGCGTAAAACAAAAAATTTCAAAAACAAAAACCTTTTCACCCAACTATTTGGCGAATGATACCACTGTTAGGTTCCCATATTTGTAACACAAGCATCAATAGAAGAAATAGAGAAGAGAAAGGATCGGTTGAACACTTAACACACACACATACACGTATGAATGAGACAAGTTATGCGTAGAGTGAAATGAGTAAAATGAACAACCAACCCTCAAGTGAGGATTTACAAGAATATTTATAGGGCAAGGAGCTAGGGCAACACAACTAGCATCCTTACCTTCTTATGGGCTTGGGCCAAGGCTCATGGCCTTTCTACATAAGCCTTGGCATGATAACTAATATAAAAGCCATAATTAAGCTAACTATTACATATTAATTACTAACACTTGAATTCTAGTTTAGGAGTGATTCCAACACCCAGCACTGGTAGACGAATTGTCTTCAGTGTTACTGATCCAACTTACATAAGTATATCCTTCTAACACTGATGGATAACCAATATATAAGAGACTATAATCTATATTTCTCTTTAGATACTTGAGTACCCTTTGAACTGCTTGCCAGTGATGAGCACTAGGATTAATAGTATACCTACTCAATTTACCCACTGCAAATGCAATATCAGGTCTTGTACAAGTCATGTCATACATTAGGCAGCCAATTACCCTAGAATACTCAAGTTGAGATACGCCTTGCCATTATTAGGCATCGCTTCTCACAAGTATCCATAGGTGTACTCACCGAGTACAATCAAAGTAATTGAATTTCCTCAACATCTCAATATAATGAGACTGAGAAATAGAATATTTTTTTACTTTCATGTTTAATCCTTATACCAAGGATAACATCAGCCTCCCCCATGTCCTTCATGGAGAACCTTGATGACAAAAATTCCTTTGTCAAGTTAACCTGATTTTGGTCAGTGCCAAAGATCAACATGTCATCAACATATAAATAAATGATGACTCCTTTACCAGAATCATCAAATTTGCTATACACACATTTGTCAGCTTGGTTGATTAAATAATCATTAGACAAAACCACTTCATCAAATTTTTGATGCCATTGCTTAGGTACCTTCTTTAGTCCATAAAGAGATTTAATCAGTTTACACACCTTGTTTTCATTGCCAGGCATGATGAAGCCCTGAAGTTGGTTCATATAAACCTCCTCTTCCAATTCACCATTCAAGAAAGTCGTTTCACATCCATCCGATGAATAATCGACAGAATTGATGCCAAAGCAATCGCCATCTTATGGTACCGATATCACCACATGAGCATAAGTATCAAAAAAGTCTATTCCAAAATTTTGTTTAAAGCCTTGAATGACTAGTCTAGCCTTGAACTTTTTAATAGTTCTATCTACATTCATTTTTCTTTTGAAAATCCATTTGTAATCCAAAGTTTTGCAACCAGGTGGTAGATCAACCAACACCCAAGTGTTGTTGGCCATGATGGAATCCATCTCATCGATGATTGCTTCTTTCCAGAAAGCAATATTATGGGACTTCATTGCTTCTTCAAATGTCTTGGGATCATCTTCAAGAATGAAGCAATAGGAGTATTGGTCAGAGACCTCATCCCTTGTTCCTTCAATTAAATATAAATGAACTCGGGTCCAAATGACTTTGGATTCCTAACCCTTTTGATCTTTTTGAGCATAGGTTCAGGTTGTTGAACCACAACCTCATCAGGGACCTCTGATATACCAATGTCATGAGTTCCATTAGGAATCCTTTGACTTGGTCTAGGGACTGATGAGAATCTATTCTCATCAAACATTGCATCCCTTGATTCAACTATGGAGTTAATTGAAACATATTCATTAGGTTCAATAACATAGAACCTAAAGGCCTTGGAATGCTCAGCATATCCAACAAACATGCGTTCAATGCCTTTTTCACCCAAAGTTTTCAACTTTGGATCAGGGAGTCTTACAACAGCCCTACAACCCCAAACCCTGAGATAGTTTAGGTTGGGTTCCCTTTTAGTCCAGAGTTCATAAGGGGTAACCTTTTTCCTTTTGTTGGGAACCCTATTTAATAGCAAGCTATTAACATAGCTTCACCCCGAAACCCTTGACTCATCCCGAATAGGACAACATGGAATTAACTATCTCCTTCAAGACCATGTTTTTCCTTTCGTAAATACCATTATGTCGAGGAGTATAGAGCAATCGTTTCATGGATAATACCAACAGTCGAAAATAAAGAGTATCCATGTACTCACTCCCCTATCAGGTCCTTAATATTTTGATCAAGGACCCAAGTTGCAATTCAACTTAAGTTTTAAACACTTTGAATTTATCTAATGCTTTATCCTTAGTATGTAACAGATAGACATAACAAAACCTAGAAGCATCATCAATAAATGTCACAAAGTATGTCTTATTCCTCAAAGAGGGAGTGGCATACAAATCACACAGGTCACTGTGTATTAGCTCTAAGAGCTTAGTTTCACGTTTAACACCTTGAAAAGGTTTCTTAGTTATTTTGATCAATATGCAAGTTTCACACTTTTCAGTGTCCATGTCAAATGCTGGGATTAACCCATCCTTAGACATATCTTGCATCCTTTTATAGTGTACATGGCCAAGTCTAGCATGCCAGAGGGGAGAGTCAGTCAGGTCGTGGTGGTCACAAAGGCTGAAGTATCACAAACATTAACAATGTTCAGCATGAATATTTGATTACACAAATATCCAAAACCAATAAATACACCACTTTTAGACAAAACAAATTTATCATATTCAATAACTTGTTTAAAACCATGATTTTTCAAAACACTACTTGAAACCAAGTTCTTCCTTATATCAGAAACATGAATAACATTAAACAAAGTTACAATCTTTCCAGAACTAAACTTAAGATCTACAAAACCACATCCATGCACCAGGGCTGTTGAATCATTTCCCATGTGAAGAATAGAACCATCATTTAGTGACTCATAAGTCTTGAACCAACTTCTATCTTTGCACACATGAACAGTTGCTCCAGAGTCAACCCACTACGGAACATCATCATCCTGCACATAGTTTGATTCAGATACATTGTAACATAATAAACCTGAAGAGATTCATTAAACATATTCTGACCTTTCAGAGGAACTGAACCATTCCCTGATCCACTAGTGCCTGATCCATTGGTTTTACCACCAATCTTAACAACTTTTTAATCCCTTTTAATGTGACCAGATTTGCCACATTTCCAACAAGTATGTGTTGCCTTCTTGTTAGGGTCTGCCCTTGTGTTATCCTGATGTTTACGTTTACCCTTGTTGTCATTGTACATGGTGGAGTTGTTATGCTCTACCATATTGACAACAGATGCACCAGTAGCATGGCTACTCTTTGGCTTGTCATTATCCTGCACCCTGAGAGATTCCTTAATGCACAGATGACTGCCCACTCAACAAGAGTTAACTCCTCCTTTTTATGTTTCAAGGTATGCTTGAAATCATTTCAAGAAGGAGGAAGTTTATCAATGATACAGGAGACTGAAATAGCCTCATCCATGTGCATTTTGTGTTGTGTAAACCTTCCAAGTATACCAAGAAGTTCATTGTATTGTTCCATAACTGGTCTTAAATAAGTCATTTTGTAATTTGTGAAATTACTTACAAGAAACTTCTTACTTGATGCATCCCCAGCCATATATTTGGCATCCAAGGAATCCCATAGTTCTTTGGAAGATTCAAAATTTTGATAGATATCAAAAAGAGAATCAGACATACCATTGAGGATTAAACCTCTGCAAATGTAATCATCATTCTCCCATTTGCTCCTCTTCCTGATATGTTCCACATTAGCATCATCCCCATCATCAGGAATAGGTGTAGTCAGAACATAGACCACACTCATGCTTGAAAGAAGAAAATGCATCTTATTTTGCCATCTTCTGAAGTCCACCCCTTCAAACTTGTCAAGCTTGGCAAAGTTTGAAGCCATGTGTTTTTTAGAAGCAGTAGCCATTGATTATCACAAAATAGTTTACTTTGAGTGTTGGGGGTAAGGTGCCCAGAACAGGGTAGAGATAATCAATAGCAAACTAAATACCAATACAGGTTACCGGATATCACTTGAAATTGTGTTATCACTTTCCAAAATAAACTATTCGACTAATGCTTGGGTATCACGAATATCCACTTCGGATAAGACCAAATGTATGTTATTGAATTAGGCACAAATCAATAACCCTTTTGCTTACAAGGGTTTCTGTTTTTCTCTGTCTCTTTCATGCAAGATAAGATTTCCTATTTATAGAAAATAACTCTTAACTAGTCAAATAAAATTATGATGATTAATCGGCCCATTAATCGCCTCATAATTATCTCCATTATAGTTAATAGTGGTTACATGACCAATTAAACGTGGTCATTATGCAGTTGTAATTGCCACTTGAATAGGTCAATGCCTGTTACAAGTTGATTCCAGTACTAGCAGTAGAAACTTGCATACCAGTACTAACTTAACACTACCAGCAGAAACTTGCCTACTAGTACTAACTTAGCACTACCAGTAGAAACTTGCCAACAAGTACTAACTTAGCACTACTAGTACTAACTTGTTCACCAAGACTAACTTAGCACTACCAAGACTAACTTCCTCGAATCTCTCCATTATAGAGTCGGGATGTTCGGGACCTTTGGGTGTACACTGCACTCGTGACCCATTACGAGGTGTGAACTAATCCCACAAGTGCACTAAATTTTCCAACAAAAATTCGCATAAGTTTTCAACTTTTTAGTCATTGTAAACATTAGGGGTGTGCACGATTCGGTTTGGGTCGGTTTTTGGCTAATTGTTCAGATTTTGTAGAACCCAAAACCGAAACCTTTCGGTTTTTGGCGGTTCGGTTTTTTCGGTTTGTTATCTGTTTTGGTTCGGTTTTTCGGTTTTTTTTCGGTTTCTAACCGTTAATATTTCGGTTTGGCCAAACTATACCAACAAACTTGTTTTACGTACAAAATTAGTTATTTTTCTTTACTTTTTTTAATATAAGTATAATAATGTTTATTGCATAATTCTACAATTACAAACATATAAATGAGACATACATATACAAGTGAATATACACGTAGTATAATCATTATCAAATACAATATATTCACACAAAACACGCGACACGACAAACACACACATAAGTATAAACGTTAAGATAAATATATTATAAATCCACTCACAAAATGAATACGAATTTATAATTTTGTTTTATTTAGTTATTTAATCATATTGTATTAATTAGATATTATTATATAACAAAACCGGTTCGGTTCGGTTTTTGCGGTTTGGTTTTTGGACGAAAACCGAAACTGAACCAAATTTTTTGGTTTCTAAAAAAATAAAAACCGAACCATCGATTTTTAGTTTCGGTCGGTTTTTTCAATTCGGTTTTTTTGGTTTTCGATTCGGTTTTGGTTTTTTCGGTTTGTTTTGCTCACCCCTAGTAAACATATAGCGACTGGGGTAATAGATTAAACTTCTTTATGACATCGTATGAAATGGTTAGATACATGAATAAAACTCAATTTTTAATTTTGTTATTACAACGCTTTTTAGGCCTATAAAATCAACACGTCAAGAATTCAGGAGGATGTAGCATTTTGAATACTTTGTGTGATTGTTCATGAAGTTCCTATCATGTAATAATACTTTATCATTATTACCATATTATTGTGTTCGATTCCAACTTTTGATTAGCGTGGTCAATTCGAAACCAAAAAACCCGGATTTATAATTTTCCAGATCTATTTCAAAGTGAATGAACATGTTGAATTGATGGTGCTAACTTGGAGTGTTATGGTAGATGTGATCGTTTGTATAATTTCTGTTATTCTGGGCCATGCTGTTTGTTTGTCACTCTATTTTGGTTAAACACTTAAAAATCTTTGAAAACCTTTGTTTTCGTTCATCTTAGATACACACCATCTTAGATACATGCGTCTAACAACCTCTTACCTTTTCCTATATATGCAGTTATGCTTATGGCCATTCTAAACTCACTCACTTTGTCGGTCATGCAAACTTGTTGCCGGTCATCGCTCAGCCTGCCAGTTTGACACTTGGTTAAAAACTGGCGGTTTTTGGCCAAACCGAACCGGTGTTGGTAAAAACCCGATATTGACCGGTTTCAGTTTCGGGTTTTTTTTACACTACTAGTCACACCACAAACATGTTGTCATTAATTAGTGGGCTTGTTGTGGGGCTAGTATATGGCCCTATCGGAAACTATTTTGTGCATATCTAACATTTCTAGCAGTAATAAATAGTTTTGCCGAAATAAATGGTCAAATTCATTCCATCCAAACGAAAACTTTTCGGTTTTTTTGTACGCAACTAGCCACACTTCTTTCACATGAAGCCTTGCAAATGCATGTTTATGTCGGCTGTATTTCTATATCAGCATTGTGTGAATCTCTAGTTACTAAATACAAGTGCATATCGAATTAATTTTTCATCTTAGGTGTTTCTGAATGTATCAACATATGAAATTGTTAACCTTCTTCATATAACAATCATTACTACCTAGTAGATACTAAAAACACAAGCGGATTTGGATGTTCAATAAGAACATAGGGCCAATCATCGAGTAACCTTAACAAACGGCAGTTTAGAGACACAGAAGATAACAATTCAAAACATGGTACGTGACTTTATTAGTATGATGAACACATAACAAACAATGTTTGTGTTTACTTAGACACAAGACATGAACCAAGTTAGGTACAGTTTGGTCGAATTGACCAACTAGCCAAATAATCAAACTTTGAACTAGAATTTTATCTTCTGTACACGTGATTCACATAAATTTGTATATGGCCAGTCTATTATTTGATTGGAGCCGAGGGCCTAATAGACGTCGCAAAAGTAGGGTCTTACGTTTATCTTTTGCCCGCGAATCATAGTAGAAACAATGAGTTGGAAACTTATACTAGATACTTTCTTCGTTTGTTGAGTATGCGATTATTATTTTTGTATCAAGTGGCAGCTAACACTTATTGATCATATAGTGTTGATTAGATTCGCATATCAGATCTTCTTGTTTTCTTATGACTTTTTATGGGCATCCTTTTGTGGTTTTTGGGCTTATTAGTCTTTATCTTTTTGAGAGTTTTACACTGGTGCTGCACACCCTCCGTGAATTTGAAAATTAATTTGCATTTTGTCGTTGTTCCTAAAATATATGACTATGGTATACTCGTATACCAAAATAGAATCTGCTTTATTATGTTAAATGAATGAAATGTGATGGGTGTATTTGCTTTATTAAGCAACTTCTTTACTCAAATTCTCTTTTGAGTTTTCAATCCCACACAGGTAAAGAAAAGAAAGTTGGTTCGCTTATATACTGTAATGTATAAGGCTCATCAAAATTGAGATTAATGTTATGTTGTTGCGTTGGATTCGTCATTTCGATAAAGACAATCATCGAATGGGCGATTGACTAGCAACAACCAATTTGAGTTCTTAATTTTTTTGTTAAATTTTCAAATTTTTGGGAGTTCAGTTAGATTTAAAATATGATTTTTTAAACTCAAATGTCGCCGCATTTGATGTTTCATACTGCTAGAGAAAAGAATAAGAATGAAATTTTATATGCTACAAATTCGTTTCAACTCCCTAGTCATATAAACAGGCTGTGTTTAAATACGTATTCAAAAAAATAAACTTCTAGATCGCAATAGATAAATGTTATGCTACATTTTGTTGATCACGTGGGATCTCTTCATACATTGAAGCAATGCTAAAACCCGTTCCAATAGGATTATTAAGAAATAAAAGACCAAACAGCCTATTCCACGAACTCAGATTCTTTTTAAGTGTAAGATGTTCTACATTATGCTTCAAAGAAGGCGTAACAAGATACGGGCCTAGTAAGAACACCTTGAAGCCGGATGAGAAGTGAGACTTGTGATAGTGAAAGATTGTTTGAGTTCTTGGCTTCGTAAAATACGTAAAAGATGGCGGAACCACGGTGGAGTTGATGGTAAGATAGCTTGATTTCGTGGGTCGGGCGTGTTTTGGGAAGGTGGTTGATGGCTAAGAAGAATATGATGAGTTTAATGAGGGTTAGTGCTAGTGATTTCATTAGTGGTTGGCTATGAAATATGTCAGTTTGGTTTATGGTTTGATCTATTCGCGTTATATTGTGATCTTCTCATTTTCAGTTACACCAAATGATCTTTTAGGGACTATTAACGTTATAAAAATGTATTTATTAGCCGTTAATCCCACATCGGGTAACCAAAAGAAATTCTCCTTCTATATATTCTGCGATGTACATGAGTCACGTAAGTTCAAATTAATCTATACTACCTTATAATGTATTTAGGACTTTCTAAAGAAGGAAGTCCTAATTTTTTAAGCCTACACATCTTACTATAATTAGTAATTCATATAATTAAATTCTACACTATAATAATTGCATTATAATGTACACTAATGACACATTAAATTTTTGTATTAAAATAGATGTTACAAACTTACAATAATACAAATTTATAGTTGTAATTTTATCATAAAAATTTAAGTTATACAAAGTTCAAATGAGTATAAGTATGGATATCTATATTTGTATTGATATACTTTACGGAAATTCAAATACGCATCTACTCTTTTCGAACTATCAAACGAGTAAACCGTCAAATACTAACTCTCATTGCATACCGCTTAAAGATTAAGGTACGCGAAAAACTGACATGTTGGATACCGCCGCTGCTTTGCGCGGGTAATATGCTAGTATTATGTTATGGTGTTTTATATCTCAGTTTAGTAGAGAAAAATACCAAATTGGGCATGAAACCATAAATTCATATGAGTTCTTTATTTTATTTTTTTGTCATTTTATAAAATATAGCAAGTTGAGCGAATAGAAGTTTCAAAAATATTTAATTTGAGAATTTGCATATTGTTGGTCTTTTTTTTCTTTTTTTTTTTTTTTTTTTTTTACTGACATTTTATAGAATTTGGCGAGTTGCGTAATAGGTCAAAAACCATCTAATCTGTTGACATCGTATGAAACTGGTTGGATAGGTTATCACTTTTGGTATGTGTATATATAGTTATTAGTTAATGGTGAAATATGATCACACAAATATTTTATTACAAGGTTCCTCCGAGTTTATTATACAAAATGGTTAGGAGCATGTAACATAAGTAGATAACACTGTATTTCTTATCCATAATTTTAGACTTCAAAATCCCTTCCCACCTTATAAACGATTAGATTGTGTATCTGTTTGTACATGTTGAGCTTATTAAACTTCTACGAGTATCTTTTTGAGAGTGTTACATTTACTTGAATTTGGGCTTTATATGGAATAATCTCAATATAGTTATGTAACAATGGTGTTGCACACCCTTTATGTGAATACAAACATGATCTTCTATTTTGCCTTATTCCTAATATATAATGATGGAGCATCACTATGGTATTCTCGTATACCATAATATGACTAAAGTGCGTTGTGTGTATATCGTTATTTAGCAACTCCTTCACTCAAATTGAGCTTTTGTTTTGAGTTTTCTATCCCACATAGCTAAAGAAAGAAACTTTTGCTTACTATAATTTATATAATTTCTGTAAATTAAATTTAAGATTATGTTGTTGTGGCAGTTTTTGTCATTTCGGTAGAACAAAATTCTAAATGTCAAAACTTTTCGACAAGCAATTTAAATTCTCAATTTTTTTTGGGTTACTTCACAAAATATGAATGTTCGGATTCACATATTGCCGCATTTGTTGTTTGATACCCTAGAGCAAAGTATTAGAATGAGATTTAGTATACCCTTTTAAGAGAGGGTAAATATTTATGGTTTAACTATAGGAAATGGGTTCAGTAACCTTATAATATAAGTAAAATCCCTTGCAAAAAGTGCTTATTATCTCGGAATAATTAACATGAAAGAAAGGCCATTTGAAAAAACGTCAGCTTGAAGTTGTTAGAGCGGAAGGTGTGGGAGCTACATCATACCTCTTCATCACCGTCACCTCAGCGCCACATCAGCTTAACAAACCTTCACAACTAACCACAACAACCCCCTTATAACAAACTTCAACCTCTTCATTTGAGGCCACCACTAAATAAAACATTACATATTTACAAAAAAAATAAAAATAAAAATAATAATAATAAAAATAAAAAATCGACAAAAGTACAAAATTTACCTTCGCCGTGGTGATGAAGAGGACGAAGAGGGGCGGTGTGGTGAAGAGCCACGACAAGGCTGCCACATAAGCCCACGACGAGCTACAACGATACCATACCTTCCGCTATTAGATTAACGAAAGATCATAGAGTTGCTCGAGCAACACACACAAGAGCGAAGCTTCTAAACATGTAACAAAACATGTCAGGATTAGCTACATTTCTATGATTTTAGAAGACCAATACTTTGTGAAACCACCAAAGCGATTAGCTTTTTATGAGATAATGGAATCAAGAAAATCTTAAAAGCGAATGAGATTATAGTTTATGAAGCATGTAGTCGGGTTGTGAGGTATGCGTTACCCAAGGACTTGATACAAAGTGTAAGGTATATGATCGAGTATGTGATTAAAAACAGTGATGTAAAGATTTTGTTGTATTCGGGTCAATGAGACTTAAGAGTTGGTGTTGTGGGGATTGAATCATGGGTTAAAAAGATGAAATGGGACGGTGTTAAATATTATATGGATTCAAAGAGGGAAGTGTGTGTGGTCAATGGTAGCAGGATGTGTTTGAAAATACGGGAATTTGATGAATGTTTTGGTGTTTGGTACTCATCATCTTGTGCCTGCTTATCAAACAGTTAATTCACAAGAAACAATTGAAGATTGGGTTCTTGAGAATGGGTTGTTTGGTGATGAAAAGAAAAAAGATACTAATAGACTTTCACTAGTGATGCAAGTTAACAGTAGTTGGTTGGAAAGGATCTTTTAGAGACTATTCATGTTATATTTGCTTTATTAAGCGACTCCTTGAGGTTTTTTGTTTTAAGCTTTGAGTCCCACATCGGCAGATTAATAGAAATTTTTCTTGCTTATATCCTCTGATGTGTAAGGCTAATGTAGTTTATGAAACTATTGGATATGTTATCATATGGTGACAATAGAAACGCTTTAGAATAGAAGAATAGTCCCTAATATAACAAAATAACACATTTCCGAATCTTATAACACGACTAATTCAAAGAAATAAAACCGAAAAGAATATTTGTTTTAAGCTTATCTTGTGTATGACTACAGTTAACATACATTGCTGGTGAAACTTGAAAGTCTCGATTTATCATTTTTCTTTCATTACCATACAACCCATTTTGAGAATTAACAGACTGATGAACAGCCCCAAACACCGCAACGTTCATCAAGTTTCCATATATTTGAACATATCCCCAGTTGACCGTTGACCACCCACACTTCCCTTTTTCCCTCCATATAATCTTTAACACCATCCCATTTCATCTTTTTAACCCATGATTCAATCCCCACAACACCGGCTCTTAAGTCACATTGACCCGAATACGAAAAAATCTTTACATCACTGTTTTTAATTACTCAAATACCTTACACTTTCATTAAGTCATAGTGTAAGGTAGATCTCACAACATCAGCTCTTACGTCACATTGTAAAAGTAATAAGGGCTAGTTTTTTTTATTTAGAAGTAGAGGGACTGTATGTGTCAAGTTAGTAAGATAGTTTGTTACTTCCCTCTTTAAAGTTTGTAAAGTAGTTATCTGCTTCTTTCAAGTGTGTTAAATCAAAGTGTGTTTTCTCTTCATTTCCTTTCATCTTCTTTAGAACTCTACATGGTATCAGAGAATCCGTTAATGGAGTTCTAACTAATTTTCTAACCATTTTAACTGTTTCTTCAATTGTTGATCATCACACAATTGTGTTATGTGTGTCAATTACTTTGTTTTCTACACATTTTCCGCTCAATCTTGTGTTCTTGAAACTTCAACAATGACGCCATCATCCAATTTTGATCCTATATAACCAAAGACTCTTTCAAAATCCACTTTATCTTCACCCCTCGGATGGACTTGGTTATTGTGAGCTCAAGAAAAGTTGACCGGTACTCGTAATTATCGTGCATGGAGGCGGTCGTTGAAATTGGATTATTCGAAAGAAGAAGCTAGGGTTCATTAAAGGTACTGTGATAAGGTCAGCTACTGATCCAAATCTTGCTGAACTGTGGGATACATGTAACAATATGGTGATTTATTGGTTAATGGGGTATGCTAGTGATTCAATTGCTAGGTCTATCATGTTTCTTGGTACTGCATATGAAATATGGCAGCAGTTAGAAAGAATGTTTTCTTTAAGTGATGGATCTAGGAACTATAAGTTGAATAAAGACACCTATGAGATGACACAGTCATGAAGTTCAATTGGTGAATACTATACTAAGATGAAGTGTGTTTGGGAAGAATTGGATAGTATGAATGTACTACCAGTGTTAAGTAGTGTTACTCCCGAAATTTCTATGTTTTGACTAGTTTGAATAAGCAAAATGAGGAACAAATGCTTTTTCGCTTCTTCAATGGTTGGAGGATCACTATAGTCATCAAAGGAGTCAAATCTTGATGATTGATCCTTTGCCAAATGTAGAAAGTGTATGTTCTTTGTTGCAACAAGAGGAATTACAAAGAACGCTGTTTGGTTCTTCTACTGGTGTTGAGTCCACAACTTTGTATGCAAAGGAAATTTTAAAGATAAGTGTTCTATCTGTGGGTTCAAATGGCATCCACCAGAAAAGTATTGGGAAAAGGTTGGGTATCCTGCTTAGCATCCAAAGCATAAGATGTCACAATTAAAGTCAACCAGACCAGGACTCAAATAGAACAAGAATGAGTTGGTGCCAAGGACTGCAACGCATGTGGAAACCGGTAATATTAGCTTCACTCCTCTGTAGTTTGATCAATTGTTAAAAAGTGTTCAACAGATGAATGTGTTTAACAATGCAGAGGATTTTGATCATTAGTTTGTTGCAGGTATAGCATGTCTCAGTAGTCATTTAGATATGCTAGATGTTTTAGAAGATTGGATATATGATACTGGTGCATCTGATCATATGACACCAGTAAATGACAGTGTATGTGATCCATATTTGTTAAAAATCAAACCACAGATAAGACTGCCAAATGGAGAAACATTAGTGATATATCATGTAGGTAAAGTAAAACTTAAGAATGGTATTCTACTTAAAGATGTGCTGGTGTTGCCATCTTTTAAATTTAGCCTACTATCAGTTCCAAAACTGACAGAAGATAGTCAATGTGTAGTATCCTTTTACCCAAGCTTTTGTGTTGTTCAGGACTTGACAACAAGGATGGTGACACGATTGGGTAAGAAAAAGGATGAACTCTATCATTTTGTTAATGTTTCTCTTGACAAGGTTGATAATGTTTTCTCTAGTATGGTAATGAATACAATGCGAAAGTTTTCTTTGTCTGTTATAGAAAGTTTGAATAAAGATGTCGCAAACTCATATGCATTATGGCATCATAGGCTAGGACATGTATCTGATTCAAAGTTGAAGTGTATAGAAAATTTGCCTGTTTTGTTTCTAAGTCTTGTTTGGATACTTGTTTGTCCTATCCCATGGTATAGCTTAATAAACTACCATATTCTATTAGTGATTCTCATAGTTCTAGTGTATTTGAGCTGATTTACATAGACATATGAGGTCATTATAAAGTGCCAACAGATGGAAAATTCATGTATTTTTTGATAGTTGTGGATGACTTCAGTAAGGCAACTTGGATTTATCTGTTAAAACCAAAATCAGATTCTTTTGCTGCACTAAAATCATTCATTAATTGTTTGAGAAGCAAGTTAAGGTTGTCAGATCAGATAATGCCTTGGAGTTTGTTCAAGGTCAGTGTGGTCCTTATCTTAAAAGCAGTGTATAGTTCATCAAACTTCATGTGTTGACAGACCTCAACAGAATGGTAGGGTTGAAAGAAAGCACAGACACACTCTTGATACTGCAGGAGCTCTCAGGTTTCATTCTAAGCTTCCACTGAAATTTTGGAGTGATTGTGTTACTACTGCAACATACTTGATAAATAGGTTGCCTTCTTCTGTTCTTAACAATGGGACTCATTATGAAGTATTGCTCAATAAGAAGTCATATTATAGTCACTTAAGAGTGTTTGGTTGTTGGGAGTAAACCTTCAAGAACTGCAGACAAGTTTGATCCAAGAGGTGTGCCTTGTGTTTTCTTAGGCTATCCTTCTAATCAGAAAGGTTACAGGTTCTATAATCTTATAACTCATACTACATTTGTGTCAAGGGATGCTATTTTTCATGAACATATTTTTCCTTATGCATCAGACAATATTCAAAAGTTTTTGAGTCCTCTACCTACTAACCTACTTTGTTACTTTGAGTCATCTACTACTTGTGATGACTTTAATTTTACTCCTACGTCATTTGTTAATCATCCACAAACATCAACTGATCCTGCATCTCATCCAACTGTTATCACCCAAACAACCCCTTTGACTATGTCAAATGATTCTGCATCATCTTCTATGCCTCGGTCTTCTCAACAAACTCATATTCCACCACTATTACCAACAAGAAAGTCATCCAGAACTACTAATATACCTTCTAAACTAAAGGATTTTGTTTTGACTCATGTCCCAAAAGCAAATCAAGTGTCCAAAACACCTCTTATGCCTGATTTTCAAGACTTTGTAAAGGCTCTCTTGGTCCAAAAAGACCCTGCAAATTTCAAAGAATCTATAGTGGATCGAGGATGGTGTCATGCTATGGACTCTGAACTGCATGCCTTAGATGAAAATGGTACTTGGGAAGTGACTCAATTGCCAGAAGGGAAAAGGGCTATTAATTGTCATTGGGTGTTTAAAACAAAGCTTAAGGCTGATGGGACTGAAGCTAGAAAGTAAGCTAGACTGGTAGTACAAGGGAATATGCAGAGGTATGGTGTTGATTATAAAAAGACCTTTGCCCCTGTAGCAAAAATGGTGACTATAGGATCATTGCTTGTTGTAGCTGCTCTCAAAGGATGGCATACATGTCAAATGGATGTGTCAAATTCTTTCTTACATGGAGATTTGATTGAAGAAGTTTACATGAAAATGCCTTTGGGATATGCAAGCAAAAGAAAACCAGTAACACCAGACATTACTCATTCTCCAAACCTAGTGTGTAAGCTAAAAAAGTCCTTGCATGGTCTCAAACAAGCTCCCAGTCAGTGGTCTCCAAACCTAGTGTTTTGTAACATGTTTAAAAGCTTTGATCTTGCATTTGTTGCATGATAACATTCATGGTCTTTTGTTAATCTAACAACTTCAAGTTGAAGTTTTTCCAATTGGGTTCTTTGTTGCTTGTTTTAGTCCAAGATAATAAGCAACTTTTGCATGGATCACACTTGTGTTATAGGGTCAATTAACCCATTTCCTAAAGCAAATCTACAAAGTTTCACCCTTTCTGAAATGGGTAAATTCTTATTAAGCTTTGCTGTATAATAACCGATAGATGGGACATATTTCCCGTGTAACTCTCCCCTATTATATAATTAGGGCCAATGACCTAAATAGACCAAGAGGCTTTTTTTACATCGCATAGACTATTTTCTCTATTTGGAAAAAAAATTTCAAATATAGACTGCTCGACTGCGC
Source organism: Chrysanthemum lavandulifolium (assembly GCA_022545495.1). Taxonomy (NCBI): domain Eukaryota; kingdom Viridiplantae; phylum Streptophyta; class Magnoliopsida; order Asterales; family Asteraceae; genus Chrysanthemum; species Chrysanthemum lavandulifolium. The sequence continues at coordinate 66,772,580 of CM040241.1, forward strand.
GACAACTCGACTCGAGTTTTATTTTTTGCTCGACTTCATTTTTTAACTTGACTCCAGTTTTACTTTTTGCTTGACTTCACTTTTTAGAAGAAAAAAAAAGTCGCGAAGTCTAAGGTTGGAAATCAAGGTTTTTTTTTGTCTGTTTGAGTCATTAACTCATTGTATAAACAGGTTGTGTTTAAAAAAAGTATTCAAAGAAATAAACTTCTTGATTGCAATAGATAAATGTTCGGCTACATTTTCTTGATCATGTGGGATCTCTTCATACGTCGAAGCAATGCTATAACCAGTTCCTATAGGATTATTAAGAATTAAAAGACTGAACACGGATTCTTTTTAAGTGTAAGATGTTCCACATTATTCTTCAAAGAAGATGTAACAAGATACGGGCCTAGTTTGAAGAAGCTTCCAGTCATGGAAGAACACCTTGAGCCACATTGAAGCCGAATGAGAAGTGGGACTTGTGATAATGAAAGGTCGTTTAAGTTCTTGGCTTCGTAAAATATGTAAAAGATTGTGGAGCCAGATGTGGAGTTGATGGGAAGATAGCTTGATTTCGTAGGTCGGGCGTGTTCCGGAAAGGTGTTGTGGTGGTGGAGGAGATGGCAGTTGGCTAGCTATGATTGATGAATGTGTTCTTGAAAATGAGTAAAATATGACTGCATAATTAAGTCATTGTGATGCTTCTTTAAGTTTGTAAAACCAAAACTATAAAAAGTTTGTTTGGTAATGAAAAGAAAAAGATAATAGACTTTCACCGGCAATGTAGATGAACTGTAGTTGGTTGGAAATGATGTGTTAGATACTATTCTTGCTATATTTATTAAGCGAATCGTTCAGGTTTTTTGTTTTAAGCTTTGAGTCCCACATTGACCAACAAATATAAATTTTGCTTGTTTATATTCAGTGACGTGTATGACTAATTTGAATTGGGATTAGTATCAAGTTATCGCAGATGTATGCCATTATGGTAGAGCAAGGTATCGTAATAAGGGATATGCTTGCGATAAATTGATTTGAAGTTCTTTCTTTTTTATTTTTTCTTTATCATTTTACAAAATTAACACAAGTAGGTTTTAACGTATTTGGTTACAAAAAATTATTTTACTACTCATTTTTTATCATTATAAATAGGGAGAACTGCATATATACCAATTAAAACTTATATATTTATATATTTCTCCAAAATACAAGTTTTTAATACATAATATACAATGGTGTTTATGCATGTTTTGAAGAAATATGCAAATATGTAAGTTTTATTAGGTATATATGTAATTGACCCTTATAAATATATAGCGAGTATATTTAGTTTTGACATTGTATGAAACTATTGGATATGTTATCAAATGGTGATATATTTAGTTTTGACATTGTATGAAACTATTGGATATGTTATCAAATGGTGATAACAGAAACGCAGCTTCAGAAGAAATCAGTTTGTTATATTTTGTTCAACGAAAATGCTAAACGTAACCCTAAAGGTTATGTATAAGACATTAATAAATGCAATGAATGTTTGTATTTTAATAATAAAACCACTTACTCTTGCATATAACTACTCCTAACGGATTTAATGTACAATCACTTTTGCATTTTTTAACTTTTAATCATATCTTTTATATAATAAAACAAAACATCTAGTGGGAGTTTTTCATTTCAAAAAAATTTATTCATACCTTATTTGGTAATATTTTATTTATTCATTACTACCTCCGTCCTAAAATAATTGTCCTCATTTGACTTTTTAAAGTCTTAATTTATGAACTTTGATCTTTAACAGTTTTGTATGTGTTATATAATACTTGATGAAAATTATACCAATGAAAAAACATTTAAAAACTAATCTATTAATATATTTTGCATCAATTATTATATAACACAAACAAAAATATTTAAGATTAAAGTTTAAAAAAAAAAGACTTCAAAAAGTCAAAAGAGGACAATTATTTTGAAACGGAGGTAGTATTATTTTTATTTTAAAGTACTTACTAAAAAACTCAAATATTCCAGATTTGGCAATAGTTAAAAAATAAATAAATAAATAAAATAAAAATAAAAATTAAAAAATTCTTATATATAGTCAAGAAAAAAAATAAACATAAAAGTTTAAGTGTCAAAAGTATAAAGAAAAAAACTTAGTAAAAAGCAAGAGTGATTTTAAAATATTTGTGTCTAATGTAAAAAAATAAATTAGTAATCGATTTTTAAAGAAACATAATATATAAAAACTCGCGCATGCACGGATATTATACCTCGTATGCTGAACAATCACTCCATTTATACCTCTTACCAAACCTTTGTTTAAAATAAAATGTGTTAGTCTTTGCTTCTTGGTTGTTACAAAGTGACATGCAGTTATAATCTTTTACAGAAAATTAGCGAAACATGTCAACTATAATCTTTTAAAAAAAACATTAATCTTTTGACATCGTATGGTTGAATAGACTTTTTGTAACTGATATATAAATAGTTAATGGATGAAATATGATCACACAAATATTTTATTACAAGGTTCCTTCGAGTTTATAAAACAAAATGGTTAAGAGCATGTAACAATAAGTAGATAACAATGTATTTCTTATCCAAATTTTCATACTTCAAATTCCCTTCCCACCTTATTAACGATTAGGTTGTGCATCAATAGATAATACATATTGTACATTTTTGCCCGTGATTCAAACATTTAGTCTGAAGCGATAAACTAATTGGCCGAACCAATAAACATTTTGGTATGTTGTAGTGTCGACACCTTTGATCTCCATAAGCAGTCTCTGATGGACAAGAAATGGTATTGCCGTGTGAATGTATGTTTATCAACATTGAGCAAAAAAAATAATATTATGTTGGCTGTATATCTATAAGAGTGCATTAGTTTCTTAACATTCTATGTTAAGGGTTCTATATATATTTCAGTATATCTACTTGTCAACAGTTTCCTATCGTCGATAACCTAAACAAATGGCAGTTTAGAGACTAAGAAAATAAGGAGTCACAAGAACGCCACAAAGAAAGACTTGTCATAGTAAGGCCAAAGGTTAGACTAAGAATGATAAACAATTGAAGATCTAGTAGACATGATTGTTCATCTACAAAACTGAAAAAGGTTTTAATCGTCACATACAAAGTTCACAAAAAACAAATGCAATAATCTTGAGATATGCTACGCTCACACAAAGTTCGCAAAGAGATTATTGAAGTAGCTATATATGAGAGAGAAAATGAGAGCAAGGAACACCAATGACACACAACCATCTCATTTTATGAAATTTGTTTGGTAAATAGTGTAGTGTGTAAATATAGCATTTCTCAATAATCTTTTATGACTATTCATGTTATAGGGTTAATTCTATGAATTGGCTATGAACTTTAAAAAAATTTCAATTGTTGGTAAAGAACTTTGTAAAATAATATTACTATCACCTATGAAACTTTTGAATTTGTTTCGAAGTTACCAATTTCGTCCCATTTCTTGATGAGCTACCGATTAAACAGGTAAAATACTTGTCATGTCATTTTTTTTTATTTAGAGTTAACTACATTTTTAGTCCTTATGGTTTGATGAGTATTTTACTTTTAATCCAATTTTTCAAAAAAATTTAGATTTAGTCCAAATAACTAATCTAAGACAAAACCCATATCAAAAAACATGATATCAAATAGCCATTCATTTATCATTTATCCTTTTTCTGTTTATAAAATATACACAACAAAGAGAATAGCTAATGTTCATGGCCGGATTTTAGGGTGTGCAGAGTGTGCAATCGCACAGGGCCTTCAAATTTTCGGGGCCCCCGAAGTTGTAACTGTAAGGCTAATTTACATTAGGGTTTAGCGAAAAGTTAATAAGAATATAATCTGGATCATAAGATTTTGACGCTATTTGAGTGAAAACAAAGATTAATGTCAAGCGTTCTATAAAGAAAAAAAGAAAAAGAAAAAAAACATATTTACAGTGAACTCCAAAGACTCGTACGTTGAAGAAGATGATAACTATGGGTAATATTTACTTTACACCTTAATATTGTTAAAAGATTACACTTTTATCCTGGTCTTTTAGTTTTATTCATTAACTACACATGGGTTCACCAAATTTACACTTTCATTCCATGTCTAAATAAAATTGTGGAATCAGTCGAGTTAATTTTAAATTTTACTGTAAGTCTTTTTAAAAAATTGGTACTTTTAAGCTTTAAACGTGGTTCTATAAAACTAATATGATAAATACATGTTATACACTGTTATGTTTTATGTTTATGTATAAGTACCATTTTCAATATATGTTTTTTTATTTTACATATTTGAGTTTTTCGTGCTCGTAAGATTCGTATCATAAAAATGGCACAGGGCCACCAAAATCAATGGGTCGGCCCTGCTAATGTTGAATTAAAAAAAAAAAAAAAAAAAAAAAAATCCAGGATAATCATGAACTTGTTCATTCATAATCAAATTGAAACATTTCTTTTAATTTTACAAAAATAAATCATCATATATCATCCTCATCTTTTACACAAATTCCCACCACAGAACATCCAATTCATCATCTCCTTTTCTTTCAGATTATAGCAAAAATTAAAACAGAACATACCCAAAAACCACACAAACTCACGAAACCACCCACCACCACCTGATCTTTTCAAGATCAAGATCCAATCGTAAACTTGAACAATATTTAGGGAGATGATTTTGAGGTTTTCGAGCGGTAACCATTTTTTTAGATCTGGTCGCCGGTTGGGTTTTCTGCCTTCGCCGAATTTACAGGTGGCCGGAGATTGGGATTAGGTGTGTTATGAGATGAATTAATGATATTTGAGAACCCTAATTGAAGGTTGTGGTGATTCAGAGACATGGTTTTTGTTTCATGTGTGTTGATGAAGATAATTGGATGTGATAGATGTTGTGTTTGGTAAAAATGAGGATCGTTAAGTTTATGTCTTGGGAGGAGAGTAAAAAGAGTGGGTGTTTTTTATGTTAATGATATGGGTTTATTAGATATTTAAGTGTATTAAATATTTTGTTGTATATGGGTTCTTGTTCATGTTCTTAGTATTGGATGAACAAATAAAAATAAAATAATCTGAAAATTAAAAGGGAAGAACACAAGTTTGTATTTATGTCATTTTATGTTAGTCACAAGTGGGCCCAAAAAGCTGACGTGGTACTCATAACGGTCATATAGCCTATTTTTGCAGGTTTCAACAAGTTTCATAGGTGATAGTAGTACAAAGTTCTTTACCAACAATAGGAAAATTTTGAAAGGTTCTAGCCAATTTATGGAATTAACCCTACTATAAAAGAGCTATTTGAAAAGTTAAATGACTAAAAAGTGTTGCTTTATCAATTAACTCAACTCCTTTACTCAAAATTCTATTTTTGCTTTGAATTTTCAATCCCGGGTAAAGAAACCAAGATTGGCTTGCTTATATACATCAATGTATATTGTTTAACCAAATTGAGATTAAAGAAAAGTGACTTAAACTCTAAGGGGTATTCAGTAAATTCGGCATTTAGTTTTTGGTATGTTTTCTAATTTGAGTCGGTTTAGAATTTGGTAATTAGGTCATTCTTTTTTTATAAATAGAGATTAGGTCATTAGTTTTCTTTGTACCTTTTCAATAATAGTTTGGTACTATTTGAATTAGAATTTGGTATCTTTGGAATTAGAATTTGATTTTGTATTTGGTTTAATATTTGGAAAAAAGCTTCCGGTTCGTTTGTTGACTTTGTGTATTTGTTTCGTCTTTTGGATTAGCAATAAGTGGTATCACAGCTAGGTTCATTTAGCCATGATCAAGAAAAAGAAAAGTTTGTTTAAGGTTCGTTTGAATTTTTTTGAAAATCTTTTTGCGTTATGGTTTATGGAAATCGATTTTTGTTTTGAACAAAGATTCTGATTGCTTTGATCTTGTTAGTTTGAACGGATGTGTTTGTCATTGGACCTTTTGGATTTTTCTTATTAGTTTTGGCCCTTTTGGATTAGAGTTGATAGTTTGAGTCTGTATTAGTTTTTGGTGTGTACGCGAAAAGCTTTTCATTAGTTTTGCTGAACTTAATTTGGATTTTAAAATCTATATTCGATTGAAGTTCATTGAGAATGATTTTGTATTTGATGGATTAATTTGGATTTTTGAGAGATTGTTTTGAAGACTAATTTACAATTAGGTTATTTGGGTTAATGTTTGGTATTCGAATTTGGATCGTTTAGTTGTTTGAATTTGGACCGTCATCCTTATCATATAAGTGGGTCATTAGGAATATTCGGATAATAAATTCGAAGTTGTACCGTAATACTTATAGAATAAGTGGGCCATTAGAATTTGAATTTGGTATTTGAAATTTGAAGATCAATTTGGTGTTTAAACACTTAACTATTATTAGGTCGTTTGGAATTTTGTTCGATTGTTTGGAATTTGTTACTTTGAAAATTTTGGATCTTCGTTTGTCGGGCTTTTGGAGTTGGTTGCCCGAATTTGATTGTCTTTGTTGAAGATCGTTTGAGCCATTTTGTTTTTGTTTGGTTAGCCGTTCTGATTTTGCCGGTTAACGTTTGTTTGTTCGTTTTGAAGTCATCGACATTTGCTTTGGATCGACTTTATTTTAGATTGCTTTTGAGAATCGATCGTTTGATTTGAATTTGGCTAGTATCTCTAGCGTTTGGAACTTTGAGAGTGATTTAAAGTAGGTGGAGGAGTTGAAGTCATAGTGGAGATTGTCAGAAAAGTGACTTAAACTCTAAGTGGCATTCGGTAAATTCGGTATTTAGTTTTTGGTATGTTCCCTAATTTGAGTCGGTTTAGAATTTGACAATTAGGTCATTGTTTTCTTATAAACAGATATCAATGTCATTAGTTTTCTTTGTACCTTTTGAATAATAGTTTGGTATCATTTGAATTAGAATTTGATATCTTTGGAATTAGAATTTGGTTTTGTATTTGGTTTGATATTTTGAATAAAGCTCCTGCTTCGTTTGTTGAATTTGTGTATTTGTTTCGTCCTTTGGATTACCAACAACTCTGGTAAGCAATAACAAGTATTTGAGCTCTTGATATTTTTTGTTATTTAACAAATTGGAATATATTAGCTACAATTATTCGTGGGTTATTGATTCATTGCTTGTGTATTTTTTGTGAAAAATTGTAGTCAATTGGCTGCAAAAGTTATAGCCAATCTATCCCAAACAAATTTCAACAAGTTGGGCTAGGTTGGAAATTTGAATTATAAACTTAAACGTTGATGTCTGATTCTGGTGGAGCAAAATATGAGAATGACAAGATGCTGTAAATTTATATCAGTTCACAACTCTTTTGTCATTATATAAAAATATAGCAAGTCGGGTAATGTTGTTCCCATTTACTTTTGACATCGCATGCAACTCATGTTGGATGTGTTCTCACTTTTTGTCCAGTTTGTGTTTAAGTAGTTATTTGTCTATTTTTAATATAAATACGTATATAGTCTTATATACTTTCTATATTTGTCTACTTTTTTAGAGTAAATTGCGAAAATCATCTTTGTGGTATGGTTAAATTGCACGTTTCATTCTTGTGGTTCATTAAATGCAAAGATGGTACGTTGATTGCACTGTTACGTGCACTTTTGGTCCTTTGACTTAATTGCCGTTAAATGAACTCCGTTAGTAGTTACACTTTAGCTTTTTTAGCTAACAACCGTTGCAGCACCCATCCTTAAACTACATGGACGATTTTTGCAATTTTCTTTTTTCTAATTTAAAAAAAAAAACAAAAAAACAAAAGTCCTCCGTTTATTTTCATTTTTTTTTAATATTTTTTTTCGAAAATGTTTTTTATATAAAAATGTTTTATATAAAAGCGTTTCATAGAAAAGTTTTGATATAAAAATGTTTTTTATATAAAAATATTTTTTATATAAAAATATTTTTTTATATAAAACGCTTTTATATAAAAAAATTTATATAAAGCTTTTTATATAAAAATATTTTTATATAAAAAGTTAAAAGTTTTTACATAAAAACGTTTCATATAAAACAATATTTTTATATAAAAACTTTTTTATAAAACTTTTTTATATAAAACATTTTTATATAATAAACATTTTCAAAAAAATAAAAAGTTACTTGAAGAAAAAAATTATTCAAAAAAATCGAACAAAAACGGACAAAAACAAAAGAAAAACGGACAAAAACGTAACTTTTTTTTTCCGTTTTTATCCATTTTTATTCGTTTTTGTCCGTTTTCATCCGATTTTATCCATTTTCATCCATTTTTGTTTGTTTTCTTACGCTTTTTATCCGTTTTCTTACGTTTTTGTGTGTTTTAATCCGTTTTTGCTTGTTTTGTCAGTTTTATCCATTTTTCTTACGGCCGTTTATTTATAAAAAAATGTTTTATATAAAAACGTTTTATAAAAAAGTTTTTATATGAAAATGTTGTTTTATATGAAACGTTTTTATATAAAAAAGTTATATATAAAAACTTTTTATATAAAAAATTTTATATATAAAAATGTTTTATTTAAAAACTTTTATAAATTTTTTTTTATATAAAATGTTGTTTTATATGAAATGTTTTTCTTACGTTTTTTTCGACAATGTTTTTTATATATAATGTTTTATATAAAAACGTTTTATAAAAAGTTTTAATTAAAAATGTTGTTTTATATGAAACGTTTTTATATAAAAACGTTTTATAAAACTTTTTTATATAAATTTTTTTATTTTTTATATAAAAACATTGTTTGTATAAAAAAGCTTTATATAAAAACTTTTTATATAAAAACGTTTTATATAATAAAAAAACATTTTTATACAAAAAACATTTTATATAAAAACTTTTCTAAAAAACGTTTTTATATAAAACATTTTTATATAAAAAACATTTTCGAAAAAAAATATTCAAAAAAAATTCGAAAAAAATGGAGGATTTTTATTTATTTATTTTTTTAAATTCTAAAAAGAAAATTGCAAAAATCGTCCTTGTGGTTTAAGGATGGTGGGTGCAACGGTGGTTAGCCAAAGGGGCTATAGTGTAACTACTAACGGAATCCATTTAACGG
>CM040241.1:67381712-67545223 GCA_022545495.1 Chrysanthemum lavandulifolium
ATTTGCTTGTCCTCAAGCAAATGTGCTTTTAGCCAATTAATTTATAAGTTAGGGGTCCGAAGCATTGATTTAAACGGTCCACAACACATATAATCCTCAAAAAGTCATAACAAGCACGGAATTACATACTAGCACCTCACATGGGGTGTTTGGATACTCACATCTCTCTCGGTGTATATATGAAATATAACAAATAGGAAATGGAAGATAAACACTCATTAACCGGTCCTAGTACATAGATTACCATAGGCTTGAGAATAGATCAAACCTCCATCGCTTTGGCGAAGCACCTAGGAAAGACTATCAAAGAGGTCTTTAAAGGGTTGTAATGTTAGGCTTATGGTAGGAAACAAAGGGTTTGGTGGGATAGGCTATATAGTGGTGGTAAGTCAAAAATCTCTATGTTAAATGCATACGAAGAATGGCGTTGCTAAGCCAAGACTCGACACTCTAAAACTCTAGATAACTGAAATAAACAAACATAAATTTAAAGATAGATGTAGGATGGTAGCCCGTATGTATGTTCGTTTTTTTTTTTTTTTTTTTTTTTTTTCATATACTTTTACTCTACCATCCTCTACGGTAACATCAAAATGATAGGGATTTATAGGCACATCCCTACACTTGAGTTTTTATTACTCTAACACTAATTTGACCCAAATTGAAAAGATCAAAACACTTGGGGTACATTATTATGCAAACAAAGGGAATTTGAATTTAACGTTCCCTTCCCGTCATTTCATAAACTTTAACTTTTCCCATGAATCCCAATCGTCCCAAAATCGTATACAAAGGATATGACTCGACTTAGCAACTCATGCAAGCAACCGGATAATTGAACTAAGGGTTTAGGGTGATAATAATAATGCACTAAAAGTGAGTGCATGAGGGTAGGCTAAAGCGATTTGGGTGTATATTTGGGGTGGGGTGTAAACAATGCTCTTCATTGACATTCCGGAAAACCGAAACATCACGAGAACCGCGAAAAGGATAGGCTATGAGGGTTAACTAGGGTATCGTGTACTAAAGATGAGTACAACGCAAAGGGTGTGGGGGAATTACTCAACCGATGTGGAATAAGTAATTATATTACGGGTATCAAACAAGGGTTATCCTAATGCCTCTTATCCTTTAGTTATTCTTAACTACACAAGTGTAGTCTTACTTGCGATCTCGGAATGCATCACAAAACAAGTTCTAGAATCTAATATACTACCGGTTCACACTCTAAGCATTGAAGATGAATGCTTTTAATTCCTACTAATCTAAGGGCGATCCTCACATTTTTGGTGGAATTTAAGTGGTAAAGGATTTTGTGCTAGTCATATAACTTCCTATCCGTGAGACGCTTTTGTTAAGACTAATGGCCCACTCCTATATGTCATGAAAAATTTTAAATTTGGTGCCAAAATTACCCTAACCGACATTTTCTCATGGTTTATTACGCAAATGCAATTGGACACAGCAAATAATCAAGGATAAGCATAGTTTCAAAGTTCCCGTTTTATTTTCCCTCCCTACACTTAAACCGAACATTGTCCCCAATGTTCCCAAAGTATCAAAGTTATGATAAAAGAAGGTAATCAAAACGAAAGAAACTAATACTCCCCGATTAGCTCGGTAGGATCCGTGTGTGAAGTAGTGGTTAAATCCTTTCCAAGAAGAATGTATGCGTGAAAAGCTCCTTCCAACTTTATGTATCTTCTTCTTGATAAATTAAACTCGCACACTTGAAGAAAACAAACGACCCAACGATCAAACCGAACAAAGAAAATACAACAAGATGTAATTCCGACTTAAATAAGATATAATGCTTGTGGAATGGATGTTTGCGATTTTCTAGAAAATTAAGACCAGAAAATTCCAAAAATTTATAAGTAGCACATAAAACGAGAAAAAGTTAGAAGTTGTTTGCTCCTCCTGACGCCGTCAGGTTATCATGACAGAAACTGGTCTGCGATTTTCTGGAAAAAATTCTGGAAAATTTTTATCTTTAAATGCTGGAAAAATTTCCTACAATAACATCCATTATGACTCTATACAAGCATTTGACTCTAACAAACACACATATGTATCTTTTTCAAGAATTGTAATTCTCATGTTCACGTTCTTTTTAAAACGTGTGTAATCCTCCCTACACTTATCCCTTTTGTAAAATACCTTTATATGTAATTAAGACGAGGTTACAGACAAAATAAAGCATTTTCACAAATTCAAACATGAGAATAAACAATCAATGAAAAGATATATGACACACAAACAAGTAAACAATTAAGTATGGGTTGCCTCCCACGAAGCGCTTTTCTTTATTTATGAGTCTTGTAGCTAGACTCGAAGTCGTGCCCCTACGTGACTTCATTGCCATTCTTTTTTTCTTCCACTAAGCCTTCATCATAAGGTTGTAGACGTTGTATGCTCACCGTGAATTCTCTTCCAACATCGTCTATTATGATAACGGTTTTATTTTTTAGATTAGTTTCTTTCACCGTATAAGGTCCAAACCATCTTGGCTTATTCCTTTCCTATAATGCTTTTATTCTTGATTTATACAAAAGCACCTTTTCTCCATTCAAAAATTCCTTAGGGTTCTTTTGAGTTTGTGGTATTGTGGTATAGTTATTTCCTAACTTTTTCTCACGTTTCCACAATGTTGCATTTAACCCTTGAACCATGAATTCTCTAAGCCCTTTTTCCCATTCAACCATTTTCTTCTGAACGGCATTATTGGAGACCTGCGAATTCATATCTTTTACCTTCTCCATAATCTTCAAAGTATATCTCGGAACAATAGGTACCCTAACTTGTCCTTTTCCAATTTTGAGTATCATAATCCCTTCACCGCATTTGATGGTTGCCTTGGCGGTCGTCAGGAAAGGTGCTCCCAGGATTAATGGCAGTTTTTTATCTTCCTCAATGTCTACAATTGCGAAGTCCACCGGATAGACAATATTGGCAACCTCAATTAAGACATCCTCCGCTATTCCTATGGGATAAACATATGAATGATTTGCTAAGGAAAGTCTAAGATTGGTCTTGGTCGGTTCCTCCTTAGTCAACTTATTATAGGTCGACAGTGTATTATGTTTACATCGGATCCACAGTCGGCCAAGGCATTTAGGTTCTCTAAGTCACCTATGCTACATGGAATTACAAAGTTCCCAAAGATCTCTTGCTTCTTAGTTCTTGGCTTTCTCGTAATCGACTCATACATAGGTCCAATAGGCATGGTGTCATACTCTTCCTCTCCTATTTCACCTAAGAGGGCTTTCCTAAGAACATCATTGCACCTAAAGTTTTCAATTGGTTAACAATTGTTTTCTTATTGATCTCATGCTTAAGGTAATGTTTGATGAATTTGGGTTCATCATCATCCGAGTCTCATTCTTATCCTTACTATCCTTGTCGCTCTCGGGCTCCTTCTTCTCAACTGCTCCATCCTCATCGAAGCAATGGAAATGGCGCACAGCAAAGTGGGGTGGCATGCTCATCGTTCCTCACTAGAACCTTCTGGAATCTTCGTCTTAGTGTACTCTTTCACTAAGTCCATCATCTCCGCCATTTTTTCTCGTGTTTCATCCCTTTGTCCATTGAAGGCTTTTAAGAGGGTGTCGATCTTGGTTGTCATCTCGCTTTGTCGTTGCTTGAAATTGGCTTCAAGTTGCGTCAATCGAGCTTCTTGAGATGACATGAATTTGGACACCATTCCTCAAGACTAGTGGAAGTTCCGTGTTTGGAGGGTTGTTGTAGGATTTTCCTAAGTTATTTGGCTCGAGCTTAGGAGTCTCGTAGAGCTCATTAGGAATTTGGCTTGATCTTCAAGTTCGATCGTCCTACGATTGGAAGGTTGTGAGTCAATAGGGGCAAAGAGACGCTTTATCGCTTTTGGACAACTCACGGGGTCATTCCAACATTCGCTTTCATAAAGGGCAAGGTCCTCTATTGTACCCCACGATTCTTCCACGGTGAGTTTACTAAGTTTACCACCGCCACTTGGTCGATGGATTTCTTAGTTGAGAAGTTGACACGATCATAAAAGATTTGGACTAGAAGCCAAAGATCGATGCGTGATGAGGACTTTGTGGAGCAAGTCCTTAAATCGAGTCCACGCCTCGTCATGAGTTTCACCTTGACATTGTTGGAACATCAAGATGTCATTCCTAAGTTTGCGTTCTCTCCGGTGGAAAAATTGGGCCAGAACGAGTGGTGAGATCTTCCCACGAGATGGATCCGCGGGAAGTCGGTCAAGCCAATTACTAGCTTGGTCCCGTAGAGAGAATTGGAAGAGACGCAGACGCGTGGTCTCCCGAGTAGTAGCATCAAGGTCGATGGAATCGACAATTTTAAGGAAATCCCTAAGATGCTGATTTGGATCTTCGGAACGAAGTCCATGGAATGCACATCCGTTTTGCACAAACCGGATGGTGTCAGATCGCAGGGCCATAGTTTGGGCTTGGTCGGGAAGCTCAATGGTGTTCCTATAGCCTAAGTGGCTTGGTCTCGAGTATTCACCAAGAGTACGGGCTATTGGCGGGTCATTTGGTGGTGGGTTGATGAGTGGTGGTTGGTCATCACCTTCCATGATGAAAAGTGATGGGATTACGAACAAAGGTCACGAAGAAGGGGATAGACTAAGAGAAAGCTAAAAATGAGAAAAATTTACTTGATAGGAATCACAAAGAAACCTAAACGAGGTGGACTACTAACTAGCTATTCTATTCCCGGCAATGCGCCAAAAAAACTTGATAACGCTACACGCGTCGTTCGGGGTCAAAGGAACTTCCTTTTCGTTGAGCAAGTTTTTCAACACCATAGGCAGTGAACCTAATCGTTGTAGTGTAGTATTAGGGTAAGCCACGGGTATTGATATCGTTCTCTAGGGGAATAGGAATGCTAGTGAGAAGTTACTACGCTAAGGTTAAGGTTGAGGAAGATTATTTTTTATCTTTTTTATGTTTTTTAGAAAATGGAAAGGTACGAATCTCGGGGTATTGGATTTGGGGGGTTGGTATTGCTACCGATTACTTCTACTATTATCTAATCTAATTAACTAAGCTAAGGTGAGGATAGTCTATGTCTATTGTTGTGTGCTCGTATGATAGTTAAAGATGTGTTTACCTAGATGCTACTACTCCCTAGTTATCTCCTATTGAAGGTTGAATTGTCACGTCCTTATTCTTAACGCGTTGTGTTTTCTAAGGTCGTAAGGTGTGCATTCCCTAACTCTTTGAAGTCACCTTTAATTGTAGTAAACAAAATCCACTAGGTCATTCATAAACTAACTTTGAGGTTATCTTTGGGTTTAGTAAACGAAATCCATTAAGTCATTCATAAACTATCAAAGATTTATCAAGTATTAAACACAACGATAGCCTAGTCGCACTCCTAAGCCAATTACAATTAAGATAAGAGACAACCTAACAATAATTAACAACTAGGTTTCATATATCTAAGCAAACACACAAGTAATTTAGCGGACATGGTAAACATGCAAGCATACACACAATCAATCAAACATAGGATAGACATAATGATAAATTGAATATATGGATTAAGATATAATCAACAAACCATTACAAGATGTTTTTGGATTGATTGAAACCTTCAAAGTTCTTGGAAAACACCTATCTAATCCACGGAATCGGTTAGGGTTTAGAGCCTACAAAAGTGAAGTTATAATGTTCTATTTATAGGCGATTTTACGTCGGCAAAGGGTGACGGCGTCACACATAAAGAGTGACGGCGTCGCGATGAATTTTTTCACCGATGTAGATTTTCTCGCTCGGTCGCGTGGGCTTTTGAATCACCTAAATTCGAGTTCGTATGCAAAAGTTATGGCCAAAACAAGATATCGCCTACTTCGCAGCATGTTGTGACTTGATCGACTTGTGGCGGCCACCTTATGGTTGTGACGACGTCCCTTCGATTTAAGACGTCGTGCGGATCAAATCTAGGGCGTCGAGTAGCGACGGCCTACTCTTTTAAAGCCGACGTCGTCACTTGAAAATAGGGTTTTGGCTTCGTATCGTCACAAAATCCTCCGACGGCGTCGCAGATAAGCGATGGACGCCGT
Organism: Chrysanthemum lavandulifolium; assembly: GCA_022545495.1. Classification (NCBI taxonomy): domain Eukaryota; kingdom Viridiplantae; phylum Streptophyta; class Magnoliopsida; order Asterales; family Asteraceae; genus Chrysanthemum; species Chrysanthemum lavandulifolium. The sequence goes on from CM040241.1 coordinate 67,387,783, forward strand.
CCCTTGTAATTTAGCAACATGAGTGTCTCGATTCTTGACTTTGGCCATTTTCTTCATATCCGCGCCTTTTCATCCAAATAAGTGCCATTACGTAGTTTGCCTTCAAGAGACCTAAAAGTGAAAAGGAACGATATTAAGCAATAACGAATACAAAAGTGATCAAATAAGGGCTTAAACGACCCCTGAAAAAGGTACGTTTTAAAACCTTATCATCTATGTTGGAAGATTTTTTGGATGACATGATGATGGTTGTTTGTGAGGTTGAGAGTGATGAAGATGCAAGCATTTTGGGAATCCTATTTATAGAGAAAAATAATGCATTTGTAATGAATGCTTGACCCAAAATGTGGACTAAAATCTAATGATTAGATATGAATTTAAGGCATGTGATCATGAAAACACAAGCATTAAGTAACATACTCATTAGTAAAAAGAAAAAAAATGATGAAAATATAGAGGTTTTAGCCAAAGTGAGAAAATAGAAGAGAACTTGACACGTCTCACGGATCCTTCTCTTGAGAGAACCGCCCAGCGTTAATGCTGGGATCCGTGGTACTGGTGACTCAGGCAGCTCAAAATTTTCCTTTTGGAAAAAATTATGCCTAGCGTGTGCCTATATGCAAACCATTTGTAGTTGCGGTTATCTCGACTCCTAAAAAGAAAAGAAAAATAGACTAGAATTAAAAAAAACATACTATTATGTGAGATAACCCAAGTGCTCCTAATTCATTGTTGCTTAAATGAATGTACCCGAAAACACATATTAGTTATTTGTCCTCTTTAGCATTCAAAAGACATGAGATGCAATGAAAACGGGTTTTTACTTTGCATTAATAATGAAAAAGAGGTTTGTCCTAGACGTGAGAAATAGCTTTTATGAAAGTGATACGGGAAAATGTATCCTTTTAGAAAGCATTTTGAAAAAGTTTCTTTGTTCGAAGAAAACGTTTATCCTTGAGAAAGAAAAATAAGTATGAAATTACGTGTTGTAAGAGAAACTTACCTTGAAAAGTAAAGGAAAATTATGAAAGTATGAGTTGTAAATAAAACCTATCTTGGGTTTTGAAAACTCCCGTATTGTTTGTGAGTTGTATGTGAAATAGAGATCCTAGACTCAGAAAGAAGAAGGCTAGTGTTTACATACCTTCTAGAGTTTAAAAACTAATTACGACGATTGTTCCATGAGACAAAGACCAAGACGAAGTAGGTTGAATTGTTCCCGCTTCAACGGTTTGGTGAGGACGTCAGCTATGTTGTCTTCGGATGCTACCTTCTCAATAGAGATGTTCCCCTTTTGAACATTGTCTCTTAAGAAGTGATGACAAATCTCTATATGCTTGGTGCGAGAGTGCAATACTGGATTCTTGCTTAAGTCGATGGCACCTTTGTTGTCACATAGAATGGCTATGTCACTTAGATGAATGTCGTAGTCAACCAACACTTATTTTATCCATAGTGCTTGTTGGCATGCTTTGCCATGGAGACATATTCGCTTCGTTGTTGATATGGCTAATACCGTTTGCTTCTTCGAGAACCAAGATGTTAAACAATATCCCATGAAAGTACATACACCACTTGTACTCTTTCGGTCAACATAATCACCGCATGGTCGAATCTGCATATACAATTATTTCGCCGCACTCTTAGGATACCACAATCCTAATTGAGTCGCACTTTAATGTATCTAAATATTCTTTTGACTGCTTCTAGATGTGATGTTTTAGGATCTTCTTGAAACCTAGCACATAGACAAACACTCAACATGATATCCGGCCGACTAGCCGTAAGGTAGAGAAGACTACCAATCATGCCACAGTATTTTGTGTTATCAATGGATACGCCGTCTTAATCTTTTGTAAGTTTAGTGTCGGATGAAATTGGTGTTCTTATGGGTTTTGACTCTTATAAACCAAATTTCTTTAACATCTCCTTTATGTATTTAGATTGATTAAAGAAGATACCATCTTCTACTTGTTTGATTTGTAGACCAAGAAAAAAACTTAGTTCTCCCATCATACTCATCTCGAACTCGTCATGCATGCTTTTAGAGAAATCATCACACATGTCTTGACAAGTAGATCCGAATATAATATCATCCATGTATATTTGAACAATGATTATATGTGATTCCTTTTTCTTAGTAAAAAGTGTATTATCAACTAACCCCATGGTGTAGTTTTTTTTATTAAAAATGACTTGAGTCTATCATACCAAGCTTTTGGGGCTTGTTTAAGACAGTAAAGAGCTTTTTTTAACTTATACACATGTTTAGGTTTTTGAAAATCGATAAAGCCCGGAGGTTGAGCTACATATACTTCTTCGTTAATAAAACCATTTAGAAAATCACTTTTGACATCCATTTGATGAAGTTTAAGATCATTAGCACAAGCATAAGCAAGAAGTATTCTTATAGACTCTAATCTAGCCACGGGGGCATAGGTCTCATCAAAGTCTATTCCTTCTTGTTGATTATACCCTTGGGCAACGAGTCTAGCTTTGTTTCTAGACATTACACCGTTTGCATCTAACTTGTTTTTATATACCCATTTGGTTCCTATTATGGTTTGATTACTAGGTGGAGGGACGAGTGTCCAAACATCGTTAGAAACAAATTGATTTAACTCTTCTTGCATAGCCATTACCCAACTTTCATCTTTTATGGCTTCTTGTGTATTCTTAGGTTCTATGGTTGAGACAAAACAAAATAAGCTACTTTGGTTTTGGACTTGAGACCTTAAGGTTCTTTCGCTTAATTTTCCTATGACCTTATCTACGGGTGATCTTTATACTCTTTAATATTGATGTTTTCATTATTTAAAGGTTCATCTTCTTCGCTTGTATTTTTCTTTATTTCTATAGCTTCACTCTCGACAATCTCGCCATCGACAAGAGGTAGCGAGGTTTGGGTGGACTCTCATCAAATTTTTACGTTTAATGACTCTTCAACCTTCATTGTTTCTTTATTTAATATGACATAAGCTTTGCTATTAGGAGAGTAACCTAAAAAGATTCCTTCGGTTGATTTAGGATCAAATTTTGTAAGTTATTCTTTAGTATTAAGTTGAAAACATTTGCTACTAAAGACTCTAAAATGATCTAACGTAGGATTTTTGCCTCGAAGTAACTCTTATAGAGTTTTACCTAAAAATGGTCTAATTAAGACTCGGTTAAGTATGTACGTTGATGTATCAACGACATTGCACCAAAACTTTTGAGGTAATGGATTCTCATTTAACATGGTGCGACTCATTTCTTGTAGGGTTCTATTCTTTCTTTCAACTACCCCATTCGATTGTGGAGTGCGAGGAGCCGAGAAGTTGTGAGTAATACAATTAGCATCACAAAAGGCTCCAAATTGCACTTCATTATCGAATTCCCTACCATGATCCGTTCTAATAGACACTATAGGACTTCCTAATTGTCTTTGGATTTTCTTACTTAATATTTCAAAGTAATCGAACGTTTTAGTTTTTTTCTTTAAAAATTTAGTCCATGTGTACCTAGAGTAATCATCCACTATAACCAAAGTGTAGTAGTTGCCTCCATAACTTTGGATAGCGGATGGACCAAATAAATTCATGTGTAGTAATTCTAGACACTTAGTTGTAGAGACTATGTTTTTAGCTTTGTGACTAGCATGGACTTGTTTTCCTTCATTACAAGCATCACAAAAGTGATGTTCATATTTTAATTTTGGTAGATCTCTTACTAGATCTTTGGATGATAGCGATTGAAGAAGTCGCATATTGGCATGACCCAATCTCCGATGCCATAAGGTCGAGGTATCATCCATAGAAGTAAGATAAAGTTTTTCTTTAGGTTCATTACCGATTTTAATGACATAGACTCCATGTTTCCTAATTCCTCTACCTATAGTGATACCTTTTTTCAATATCTTACTACGGTTTCATTAAAAGTACGTTACACTTCTTATCACATATCCGTCCTATACTTTGAGGTTAAATTTTAGGTTTTCACGTGACACACATCGTTAATGGTTAGAGATTTGTTAGAAATCGTACCTTTACCGATGATTTTGCTTTGCTATTTCCAAATACCACATTTTCTCCATTGAAGGATTCATATGTGGAAAATAAATCTTTATTGCCAGTCATGTGCCTCGTGCACCCGCTATCCTTGATCCACTCATCTGAATCTAGGTCGACCTTTAAGCACACCTAAGAAAACAATTAACTCAAAATTTTGGTCCCCATTTGTTCATGGGTCCATTAGTGTTAAACATTCTATTCATGTTAGACATATATCGAAAATGTGAGTATGCGTTCCATGGTGCAAAGTTTTGAAATGGAAAACCGTTTTGCATATTAGGGTTCCATCCCATTTGATGGTTACTTCTCAGATAAACATTATTAGGTCTCCTAAATGTATTCGGTTTTGAAAATGATGGACCTTTGTTTCTTGTAAAACTTTGATTTTGTCTTGGAGGTGGTTGTCTAATAATAACATGGGTTGGTTTCTTCTTATTAACAATAACAAAATCGGTTCTAGATGAGGAAGCTATATTATTGCTAATGTTTGCTTCAGCAGACCGACGGATCCCTGGTTGTACACTAGCCGGTTCCCTTTTTGTGGGATCCGTGACTACAGTGGTTTGTTTTTCTATTGCTTTTATGAATTGTGTTTCTTTGTTTTCACTAGTTGACGCATCAAGTTGCTGAAAGCCTAAACCTTTTTGGTTGTTTCCTGTTTTAACACTATCTAATATCATATCTAGAGTATTAGTATTCATTCTAGCAATCTTAGAGTCTAGATGATCAACTAGTGTTTGAAGTTGAAAGCAAAGTTCACATTTCCCACTTGCTATCTTCCCCTTTTCTAGACGTTTTAATTTTGCTTTTAACTCAATGACTTCCTTTTCTAAACGTAGATTTTGGTTTTTCAAAAACTTGTTTTTGTTGATTACTTTTAAACTAATTTTTTAAATTTTATCATATTCATTATGAAACGAGTCATCATCTAATGATGAGCTACTATAGTATTCGTGACATACCTCGTCATTTGCCATGAGACAAATTTCTTCATCCTCCTCCTCGCTCATTCCCCACGAACCGCTCACGAACGCTTTTTGTTCATCACGTTTGGGACACTTACTAATAAAGTGGTTGGGATCCCCATATTTAAAACAAGCGCGTTCATCCCTGGCCTTCTCGTCATCTTTGCTTTTCCGAAACCCTTTCTTGTCGTCATAAGGTTGCTTGACGTATCTTCCCTTTCTTCTAAAGAACTTCTTGAAGTCCCTTACCGCCATGGCATACTCTTCGTCATCGCTATCCGAAGAGGAGTTTTATTAATCGCTTGAGACCTTCTTGGCTTAAGGGCAAGAGATTTTTGCTTCTCTTTCACTTTTGAGGCTTCAGAATCTTTAGCGAGGACAAACTCATAGACTTTTAAATTGCCTATGAGTTCATCAAGGGTGAGGATTGACAAGTCTTTTAATTCTTCGATTGCCGTCACCTTAGATCTCCACTTGGATGGAAGTGCCCTTAGATATCTCCTAACATGATTACGACTAGAGAAAGACTCATCAAGTGCTTGTAAAAATGTAATTATAGTATTAAAGTTAGCAAAAGAATGATCTATAGTTTCCTCATCCGATATTGAAAATTGTTCATATTGTTGAACAAATAAGTCTATTTTATTATTTTTAACTTGTTGATTACCTTGATGAGTTACAACTAAAGAATTCCAAATTTCTTTAGAGGTTTTAAGCATGGAAATTCTTTCGAATTCCTTTTTGGGTAAAGCATTATACAAAACCATTTTAGCTTCACTATTTTTGGAAAGCTTTTTCTTAATAGCATCGGTGAGTTTATCATGAGGTGTGTTAACTAAATTTCCGTTTTCATCTTTTGTGCTGGCTTCAAAATCGTCTTCAACAATGATGTACCAAAGATCAATATCTTTTGACTTCACATACGTTTCGAATCTATTTTTCCAATATATAAAACAATTAGTTTCAAGTGGTGGAGGTCGTTTCATGGATTGTGTAACACCCCCAAATTTGTTTAGCGGAAGCATACGTGTTATTCGGGAGCGTTACGGAATTGGTGGATCATAACACGAGTAATAAAGAACGGAATACATACTCCGTTTGATTTTATAAAATAGTTTTAAAACGCTGTCTTACAACATAATTTAAATAAATGGGTACATCCCATTAGATTTAGTGGTCCCAAAGTAAAACATCATTTTGTGTAAAACACTTCTTTAATATTACTACGACCATACATCCGCTTCTTGCCTTGCCCTCATGAACAAATCTTAAACACCGAGAAAATATGCTAAAAGGTCACTAAAAGTCGGTGAGTTCATAGGTTTAAATTAAAATAGTAAGCTTGGACCATAAGCAAAGGCATATAATCATTACAACGAATATAATGATATATGTATCTATTACGTTAGCTCTAAGTTCATGCAACCGATACTCTGACGGTTCAGATGCTAAAAGATGTCATACAATATGGGCCCATAGCAAGTGTTTTGTCCCTCAACACTTGATTCCGACATGGTATACGTTTCGCCTTGGCCTAAGCATGGCCAACCGAACGGAGGAGTCACCCTCAATAGATCTATTTATAACATTCGCGTTTCCCAATGGGGAATTGACGGTTCATGAAAAAGGGCATTTTCTAGGGACATAAGGGCTTAGGCTAAACCACGTAATAGTAATCATGTAATAGTTTTGATCCATAAAATGTTTTGCATATTTCTCACCCCAAAATGCATAAAACAATTTATCAAGTAAAAGTGGGGCTATGAAACTCACCTTAGCAAAAGTGCAAATCCAAATGTGGGATTAGTGATGGTTGTGGAGTGGCACCGACACGCGACCTAGATAAGGAGGGTAATGTTTTAGTCCATCGTTTTAAGTATTACATACTTAAAATGGTGCAATTTATATTATTCTTATATAATGGTTTTAAAATCAACCTTTAGTTAGCAAAGATAACCTAAGAGGTTTACTAGTAAGTATATGATTGTTTATATATATATTCCTTTTATTTTGACATTAGTATGGTTCTAAAATCCAAAGTTCGATTTAAAACAAATAATTAAAATGTTCCATTAGTAAGTATATAGATGTATGTATACTTATTTAGGTTGACACAAAATGGTGTTGTCAAAATTATGATTTGTTTTCTAATTGTGTTTAGAAAATACGTAAGTTAAGTCGTAGTTAAAATGATATGATAGCCTTCGTTTAATTATTAAAATCTGGTTCTTACAATGTACGACTGGAAATCGTTATGATACAAGTTGGTTTACATGTTGTCGTTAAATCCGTTATGTAAATATTATTATATGACTCACAATTTTTAGACACTTGGTTCATTGTTCGTACGCCTTTACTCTTGTTTTACTCGTCGATATATGTGTACATAACTAAAGTCGAAATCTCCAAATGTGTAACAAATGAGTTTAGCTTTGTGATTTATTCCGGTATACTGACGCGTTTCATTTACTTAACTCATTCAAAACCGTAGGTGGGCTGTGGCCCAGCGGTTTGGGTACACGAATGGGGCTTGGCCCAAAAGGAGTTCAAGTAATCCTTGAGGTACAAATGGGATGTGGCCCATCAGTTTCTGTTAGCAGCCTTTGCTACTAAACTAGTCAAGGAGTGCTCTTGTATTTGACATTGAGGAATGATTAACGCAGGAAGAGAGAAAAAAATGTAGTCAAGATACATTTGAGAAGTAGAGAGTTTGAGTCAAACCGCCATCATCTCGGAGTTACAATCGGGTCACGACTAATGTGCTCGAACACATCTTGGCTACCCGTCTTGATTATAACATCACAAATGAGTATTCGGCCAACAAAAGAAGGACATAAAGCTAGTTTCTCAACAAGATGAACACCTAACTAAACCAAGATATCAAACTTTTTGTGAGACTAAAGTTTCTAGTTGTATGCTTGACTGATGGTGTCATGGGTCTCGAAATGGGTTCACTTTCGAGCCGAACAACTCAACAACAAGGATAACGACAAGTATATGACTAAGTGTCACAAGATAAACTTGTTACAAGGTGCTTGACTTACTAAGTCAAGTGCCACTTTCAAGATCAAATTTCCAGTTTTTAAGACCATGTTTACTAGTAGACTTTACAAATGAGAAATTTTCAAACTCTTTGGTTCCGGCTTCTCGACAGAAACAGTTTTCAAACAAGACATCCAAATTATCACTATAGCATTGACAAACTCGATTATACATAGCATAAATTTACAAGGTGAGGTCAAGACAAAGACTCATAAGCCGAGTATGATGATGATGGAGTCGAGACTAACTTAACGCGATAGAGCAAGGAAATGGCAGGCTATACCATGGTTGAGTACTACTCAACCCGGTTCCTACCTCGACAGTAAACCAAACCCACTTATTACCAATGACTTACTTAGATTCCGGAGTGACATAGTTGTTTATCAAAAACATGAGTATTATCACGTCGAGATTATTTAGTTGCATAGTTAAATTACCAAGTTGCTATAAGACTTAACCTTCATTTTCTTGACTCATATATCTCGACAGAAAACTATACGGACCCTTGAGCATATGACAACTTACGTTTTATGGTTACAAAACAAGATTAGTAAAACAAAGTAACATCCAAATCTCAAATAGTCATATACACAAATTCAACGTGGCATCAAAACTAATATCCAAATCGACATGACTAAAACACATGATAATTTCATTGATAAACTTTTCCACTCTTAATATCATAAAACAACATAAAAACATAACAACAAAAGAGATGATAACCTCAAATCCGAAAATGATAGGTGATGAACGAAAGGTTGTTTCTTGGATTCGGACCAAACAAGACTCGAATTAGCTCCAAAATACCTCCAATTGCAAAACCCCCAAATCAATTTTGGAAAACCCTAACTTTCACAAACCCTAGTTTTTGAGAGAAAATGAAATTGAAACTCAGTTTGGGGTTCTTGCATCTCCACTAGAGATATAGAGGTACTTTGGGTAAAGCTTGAACTCTCTCTCTTCTTGGTGTTTGGATTGAAGCCGAAATTGGCTAGCTCCCAAAGATGGACGAATCTTGTGAATTGGCTCAAGGTAGATTGGAGTTGAGATATGTTTCTTGTGAATGATCTTATTTTGATTCCTCTTGGATTCGTTTAAACAATAGCTGGCGCACCAAGGTTTGATTTGAGAAGAAATCTTTCATGATTTTGGTGAGGATAGATGAGGAATAATAGAAAGAGGCATGTTGGTTTACCATATTTGGGAGATTCGACCTACAAGGGTGCGCAGGACTAGAGGTTGAAGAAGAGATTGATATCTTCTCTCTTCCCTGGTTTTGTGTTATGTTTGTCGTGAGTGGGAAGTGAAAAGACAAAGGTGTATTATCTCAATATTTACAAAGGTTTACTTTTAAGATGAAAGTATAAATGGGTGTCTTTATGTATTTTACTCATAGTACAACTTGTGAAAGTGTATGCATATACCTTACACTTAGGTATTAATGGTATTTGAGTTTTATAAAAATTATGTTTGAGTGATAGTGTGTTATATATTTTGTGTCCCGCGATATTAAATTGTGACCAAGGTATCATTGTTCGATAACTTTTATAACGTAGTGTCTTATTGTTACGTGTCAGAATATTTTCATCTTTGTAATATTCCAAGTTGCGGACATTTGTTAATTGTTTTAGCGAGTCCTTATCATAGTGTCGGTACGCGTGCAGTGTCGGGCACTGAGGAAACGAGATAACCTCCCGTCTTACAGTTTAAATCATATGACAAAAATGCAATATTCATAATATGATATGAATGCAAGAGCGGTGAAATTCATTGTATGCGAGTTATCTACTCAAATGCTCAGGCAAGGTCCAATATAACGAGGATTTAACTTTCCACGTTTTCCGAAACGGATTACGCCCTTCCATGGCGCAACTTTGAGCATAACTTTATCTCCCACTTGGAACTCAAGTGGTTTCCTCCTTTTATCCGCGTAGCTCTTTTGGCGGTCAAGAGCTGCTTGTAGTCGGCTTTTGATTTGTACAATTTTCTCAGTAGTTTCTTGGATTAACTCCGGACCAGTAAGTTGACTTTCTCCAACTTCGGCCCAGCACACAGGTGATCTACATTTCCGACCATAGAGTGCTTCATATGGTGCGGCTTTGATACTTGTGTGATAGCTGTTATTGTAAGAAAACTCGGCTAACACTAGAACAAAAAGTGGATTTGGCCACACCGAATATGTGTGACGATATACATATAGTCACACATGTTTTTTCGGCCATGTGTGACTAAAGGTCGCGCGACCATAGGTACCCTATGGTCACGTGTTTGACTTTTTTTTAGTCTCTATTGCAAAAGAGTAACCAAAACCGTAACATGTGTGATTAATTAGGTACAAATTTTGTTGGATTAATCCGTATTAGTGACCATAAACATCGTATAGTCACACAAAGCATGTTTGTTTTGGGTATTTAGTCACATACAATTAAGCATAAAGTGGCAAAAGTGTTAATAAGTGTGACCATATGTTGTTTAAGGTGAAGAAATATGTCTTTGTGTGACTATTGATCATCTAATGGCCACTTGAATTTTATGTTTGTGTGGCCTTTTCTAACATTTAGTCACACAAAGCATGTTTGTTTTGGGTATTTAGTCACATACAATTAATCATAAAGTGGCTAAAAGTGTTAATAAGTGTGACCATATGGTGTTTCAAGTGAAGAAAGGTGTCTTTTGTGTGACTATTGATCATCCAATGGCCACATGAATTTTATGTTTGTGTGGCCTTTTCTAACATTTAGTCACACAAATCATGTTTGTTTTGGGTATTTAGTCACATACAATTAACCATAAAGTGGCTAAAAGTGTTAATAAGTGTGACCATATGGTGTTTTAAGTGAAGAAATGTGTGTTTTGTGTGACTATTGATCATCCAATGGCCACTTGAATTTTATGTTTGTGTGGCCTTTTCTAACATTTAGTCACACAAAGCACGTTTCTTTTGGGTATTTAGTCACATCCAATTAATCATAAAGTGGCCAAAAGTGTTAATAAGTGTGACCATATGGTGTTTTAAGTGAAGAAATGTGTGTTTTGTGTGACTATTGCTCATCCAATGGCCACATGAATTTTATGTTTGTGTGGCCTTTTCTAACATTTAGTCACGCAAAGCATGTTTCTTTTGGGTATTTAGTCACATGCAATTAACCATAAAGTGGCTAAAAGTGTTAATAAGTGTGACCATATGGTGTTTTAAGTGAAGAAATGTGTGTTTTGTGTGACTATTGATCATCCAATGGCCACTTGAATTTTATGTTTGTGTGGCCTTTTCTAACATTTAGTCACACAAAGCATGTTTCTTTTGGGTATTTAGTCACATGCAATTAACCATAAAGTGGCTAAAAGTGTTAATAAGTGTGACCATATGGTGTTTTAAGTGAAGAAATGTGTGTTTTGTGTGACTATTGCTCATCCAATGGCCACATGAATTTTATGTTTGTGTGGCCTTTTCTAACATTTAGTCACGCAAAGCATGTTTCTTTTGGGTATTTAGTCACATGCAATTAACCATAAAGTGGCTAAAAGTGTTAATAAGTGTGACCATATGGTGTTTTAAGTGAAGAAATGTGTGTTTTGTGTGACTATTGATCATCCAATGGCCACATGAATTTTATGTTTGTGTGGCCTTTTCTAACATTTAGTCACACAAAGCACGTTTTTTTGGGTATTTAGTCACATCCAATTAATCATAAAGTGGCCAAAAGTGTTAATAAGTGTGACCATATGGTGTTTTAAGTGAAGAAATGTGTGTTTTGTGTGACTATTGCTCATCCAATGGCCACATGAATTTTATGTTTGTGTGGCCTTTTCTAACATTTAGTCACACAAAGCATGTTTCTTTTGGGTATTTAGTCACATACAAATTAAGCATAAAGTGGCCAAAAGTGTTAATAAGTGTGACCATATGGTGTTTTAAGTGAATAAATGTGTGTTTTGCGTGACTATTGCTCATCCAATGGCCACATTAATTTTATGTTTGTGTGGCGCTTTCTAACATTTAGTCACGCATCGAATTAAGCAAACTGTGACAAAAAAGTGTTAATAATTGTGACTATATGAATCTTTTAGTCACATATAAGAAATCAATATATATCAAAACAAATTCTAATATATAAAAATATATTCAAAATATATTCAAATACAATAAAATTGGAATGTATATAAAATTGTAATGTCGTACATAATAAAATTCTCAATAATTTAACGACTTGACTCTTGATCTTCTTAGCTTCCTTTGCATGGTATGACTAGAGACGAAGCGCCAGTATGTAATTTAGGTGCGATTCTGTTCTCACCAATCGCTTTATGGTACTTGGTGGTGTTACTGTAGTAAACAAAAGCGGGGTATCAAACATCGAATTAAATATGAAGAATGATATATGTAGGTTTATAAAACACATGCATCTATGTACCTTTTCATCGAAACCACTTGATCCTTTGGCCATGCATAAAACCACCCTCGCATCCTTAACTGTTTTGAGACCGTTATTTCCTACATCCGTATGCACGCTGCATCCACTAAAGATTTTTCAATAGACACTCTGAGCAATCCTTTGGGAGTGGTTTGTTATGAAGCATTTGTTTTCCATCGTTTTGTACACTGTACCCTCCGCAATAATAGTTGATTTATTTATGCCACACCGCACTTAATTACCTAAAAGATAATTTGTTGCATGTATATATGTATCGAAGAATTAATTAAACTAAAGAACATATGAAAATGTTTAAATACATACTTGTGGTAATCTTGTTAATGGAGACTCTGTTCTTGTGATCCGTAAAGTTGACGTGAAGAATCCTTTCGTTTTGATCTAGTCGATTTCTTAGATGCATGATTTAACAGCTTCCTATATGTATAATACACGGTAAATAAATAGTGTATGTAGAATTCAAAATCCTGTGGGGGTGATTTATTACTTACACTTATTTGAATTTCCTTTTCCAAAGTTGCAAGTCCATTAGACTTCTCAAAGCTCGCAACTTTCTCACGCCCAAGAACACGTGTTCGGCATCCTCATCAAGACCGCTATTTAAAAGATTAATGTTCACCGGAGACACCAAATATAAATTGTTTAAGAAGACCGCAGAAGATTTAAAGGGTAAAAAAGATGGAATGTTACTTTCTTATGTCTTACTTCCGTTTCATCAATGGAGTTGAAGTTGATCGCGAATCGCCCCTTTGTGCGACCAATTGTTTCATCAAACTCAGACACGCCTCTTTTTCTTGACGTTGGCGCTCTCATCATCAAGTTCACTTTGAAGTAACACCACTCTTTCATCGATGCTTGTCGATTCGAGGCATCAAAATACCTCTTGTAGGTTACTCCACCTCCCACCTCTCGTGCATATCCTCCCTTTTCCTTACCTAATACAAATGTCATGGCATCGATTGCCATGATCAAGCTTCAAGGTTCCTTGTTTGATCTTCTCCTCCGTCTCTTTCTCGCACACACAATATGGGAAATAGGTTATTTAATTCTACCAAGATCAAATTATAAATAACAGATTAACTTATAACCAATGTAATTAATTAATAACTAACAGCTTTAACTAATACACTATCGCTTTAACTAATACACTATCGTATTAACTTATAACTAACAATAAACATAATCATAAAATGAGTCAAACTTACAATTTTTGTTCAACTGCTCGATATCATCATCGTGAAATTCTCCGCCTTTATTCACCCTTCCTTTCAACCCACAGTACCACGCGGTGGTTCTTCATCCGTTGAATTTCTTTATTCTCGATCTTATAAACATCAAATACATACACTTGTAAGATAAACCAATATAAACGAAAGTATGATGCTATTAAATGTAAATGTTTAATGTTTAATGTTACCATTTTATCCATCACACGGGCGTATCCACCTCGTCCCATTCTATGCCGATAAATGACTTGAACGCGCCACTTTAGATGCAAATGATTTCACCTTGCAACACAAAATAAAAAGGTGTTTAGATGTAGTAATCTTGATAGTATACAACTAATATATATGGAAACATCAAATGTGATGATATTTGAACTTGAATAAAATGAATAATTAACACCTTGTATTCCTCGGTGGCGTGTAGTTTACAAAATTTACCCAATCTTGACTTTTATAATTGCACTATATATTTGGGACTTCATTAAGTTTTGAAAGGGTATTTTGGTTGGGCAATATGTAGTTTTCGGTCAATTTCCTTGAAAATTCCTTAGAAGTTGACCAAGACGATTCATTATCGCCTTTCGGACATCAAGCCAACATCAAAATATCACGCAAAGATTAACACAATGTTGCTAATTAGTTGCACATAATGTAAATGCGAGATAAACTTATTAACACCTTGTACCCACGACAACCAAGCCACTACTAGTTAAAAAAGTATATGTGTACCGTGATCTCGCCCCACATTTTATCTCTTGCTTCGAATCAACCTTCCTCCGTGATAGAATCCGACACCTATATGCTCACGAAGCAAATCACCCAAAAACTCGAAAACAATGCCTGTTTTCCTCGATATCCTATTCGATGCATCAAGGTTACACCGACCTTTATTCCGTCGGTTTTCCATAATCCTGCGAAACTTAGCTAACCTAGTTATGCCCTCTTAACAACATTCTCATTTGAATGGTTGTTTTCAACATCCTCACCCTCATCCGAATACGCCTCGATTCATATCCAAATGCGTTATCATTTTCACGATCGAATAAACCAAATCATCCCGACAATTGGTTTGAGTTGCCATGATTCGTCAAGTAATGTGTTAAAGAAAATTAGTAAACTTAATTGGTAAATAATGGTGTAAAATTGAAGTTCTGTTTGTTTTGCTTGAATCTCGATTTATTGGAGTAAAATTAGGGCTCATTATGGGCGCTTTTTCAAATAAGGAAACCATAAATTCCTAAGTACTTTTAAAATTTTAATGAAATTTGGCTCCAAATTTCATAATTTTAAAATGTGGCTCCAAATTGATAATATAGAATTTAAATATTTCATTTTGGTCGATTTTGAAACCAACACACCCATGATGAAATGGTTCTTACCCACGTCCCAAACACCCATATAACTTCAAACCAATTTGATCAAAGCACATATAATCTGCAGACTACACTAAAATCTCACCACATGGCGCATACAAATGAAGAAACAAAATAAAAAATGGAATTAAAGTAACTAATTAAGCAACTATAACTAATAAGCAAGTCCCATATAAACAAGTAAGCACAAAATAATCAATCCAACCAAGGATCACGACACAACAAATGACCACGATACCTTACTTTAAGCCTATAAATAACCTATTTATAAGCACTTAAATAAGCTCTAACATCCTCCAACAAGAAAAAATCAAGAAATCATGTAAATGCAATTAACTTAAAGCAAAACAACAACAAAAACACCCTAAAATTGACAACAACCTAAAAATTAACAACCTAAGCAAAGCACTTATGAACCGCATATCCATGGCTCAACATTGAATGAGTTTGGATCAACCTCAAACCTACAATAATACATTCTACCAGATATGAACTTAAACACCACAACCAATTCCTAAATGCAAAACAACATTAAAAAGATGAAACAAACTAGCGAGCGCAACCCATTCCATTCCATTGGATAAACCATCAAAAGATCCATACATGTTTCATCGTTAATATATCTACAAACCATAATATTAAACCAAGACATTAGACATTATAAACAGATGACACTATAGCAAAAGAAACCATCCCTTTACATAGCGAGCAACCCTTCAACCATTCATCGACTTAATTTGTTCTTCCTTGGTCTCGATATCCTCCTCACCGAGTAATGAGATCATTCAACCCCGCAGACTTAGTCCTCGTAGCCTCCATGTCATGCCTAAGATCCATCAATGTGTCAAAATATTCATCCCCATCTCCAATAGCTACCATCTCAAGAATTAAAGCATTAAAATGCCAATCTCATTCTTTCTTGTGGTGGCCTCTTCACGCATCCGGTTTATAAAGCCACGGAGACCGGAAATTTCTTGAGCCTTGAAGAAACTCATGTAACCATCAATAGATGTCTCCCCGCTAAACTCAATTAGGTCATCAATAACACGCTTAGCCAAATGGTTTTGTGGTGATGGTGCGCCATTGATAATGAAATTGGGTAAAATATGATATTATTGAAAGATTGCAAAGAAAGGTTGAAGAAGAGTTGTGGGGATAGTGTGATAGAGAAGATACTTGTAACTCCTTATGAATTCAAACTATAAAGACCTAAACTTTAAAACCGCAAAACAAGTCCTCCTTTTAAACTATCACTATAAATTAATTAGGGATGTTTATCCGTTTGGTTATCGGGTTGTTTGGTTTTGTTAAATCGGTATCTTTTTATTCGCTTCAACACGAAAACCGAACCGAACCGAACTAGAATTAAACCGAAGGGAGCCGAAAACCGAATATGAATTCACTTCGCTTCTTGGGTTGACCCGAAAAGTCTTAAAAACGGATAAAACGGAAAGAAACGGACTAACGCAGACGGAAACGTGTAAGAACGTAAGAAAACGTATGGAACTTAAGAAAATGTACATTAATATGTAAAACATATTAAAGTGTATGAAAACGGACGAAGATGTCTAAAATAGATGAAAACGGCTAGAAACGGACCAAAACGGTCAAAAACTTATACAAACGGACTAAAAGATGAAAACCAGCGACAAAGTTTAAACACGGACTAAAAACGTAAACAAAAACAAAACGATATAAAACTTATTAAAAGGACAAAGTAAATAAAACGGTGGAAAAAGTATGAAAACGGACGAAAACGTAAACAAAAACAAAAACGATAAAAACTTATTAAAAAGGACAAAGTCGTATTTAAAACGGTGGAAAAGTATGAAATGCACGCAAACGTAAAACGTATGAAAATGTGTAAAGTGTAAAACGCATAAAACGGACGAAAACATGTGAAAAGAGACGAAAACGTAAAACGCATAAAATCGGAAGAAAACATGTACAAAACTAAGAAAACGTATGAACACGGACGAAAACATATAGGATGACTAAAACGCACGAAACGCACAAGGGTTGTGTTACCGTGCCCAACGATATAACGCAACCCTAAACACGGTTTCACACAATGTTTTGAGTAAGACACATGAGTTAATGATTTTATGTCATCCTGAAATGTCAAAATTAACGTACCCACCTTTAATAACTTTAATACAATTCATATAACATTCACACTATAATATGGGTCAAAATCATTGGGTTATAGTTGCTTAGAGTTTCATTTTACGACATGATTCAATCAATAGTATATATAAAATTATATCTGAAACCATGTTACGGTTTTGGAAATTCAAACATGTTACGGTTTTGGAAATTCGCGTTCGGTTTAGGAAATTCAAACATTCAATCAATAGTATATATAAAATTATAGTCACACATGTTACGGTTTTGGAAATTCGTGTTCGGTTCGTGATCGGGTGATAAATAATAATGAAAGATATTTGGATTTCGTGAATAAATTGATGAAACATACACTAAAAACAAAAAGAGCAATGTTAGATCAAGTGGTTAACACTCTTGCCTCTGGAGAAAGAGGTCAAGGTTCGATCCTTACCCCTTACAAGGTCGGAGGTTCTTTTCACCTTTGGTAGAAAAGAAAGCGACCTCTCAAGGGTTCGATCCTTACCCTTGCAAGGCCGGAGGTTCTTTTCACCTTTGGTAGAAAAGAAAGACCTCTCAAGGGTTCGATCCTTACCCCTTGCAAGGTCGGAGGTTCTTTTCACCTTTGGTTGAAAGAAAGACCTCTCAAGGTTCGATCCTCACCCTTGCAAGGCCGGAGGTCCTTTTCAACCTTTGGTAGAACCGAAGTGCCTCTCTACCTTAGGTAGGGGTAAGGCGTTTCACGTCTCAACCTCCCACATACATTGTGGAAGACGATATTAGGACCCATAACCCGTGGAAGACGGTCTTGGGAGTTAGTTTATTTTTTTATTTTTAAACTAAAACAACTAAATAAGCAAATAAATCAACTAACAAAATTATACTTTTCGAATTTTATTTTATTTATTATGAATAAAAACCTTTTAAACTAATTAAATGAATAAAATCATTAAATCATAAGAGAAAAACATTTTTAAACTAATATGAAAATTTTCAAAAATTTAAGCAAATTTAAAATTCCCTCACAAATTAAATTTATTCCCCAAAGTTTGCATCAAGGCATTTCAAACTAATTGCAAAATTAACCTCCTCCTCCTCCTCCTCCTGCACCGCCACACCTCCCTCTCATCTCACTACAAACCCGCCACCACCACAACTCTCCCGTCATAGACCCACCGGTCCGCCACCACCGGTAAGTATTGTTATCTTCCTTTGTACACATCTCTAACACATAAAATAACCTCATTAGTTTATTATAATTGAACATTTGTTTCGAGATATCCTCTTGTAAATTATGTCGGTTTCTTGTTAACTTTAGATAGTTAATTGGTTAAAAATTTAAGAAACCTCTGTTAAGCTGTTACCACATGAACATGGAACCATAATTTAGCTAGTTAATTTCTTATTTTCCTTGACCCAAACATCCCTTTAGGAACTGTTTATTAGACTTTATTCAATTCTTAGCATAATTCAATACGACATTCAATCTTTGAGCTATCCTCATTACTTGGAATGTCTTTTTAACTTTAAGATCATCAATTGAAGTTTGATGTTGTCTTGTATAATCTTCAATAACTTGACTGCCTTTTTAACATGCCTCGCAGGGACTACATTTATAAACATTGTCGCTCGGATAAGTGGGACACATTTATAAACATGGACAAGTCTTGGATAGGAACTAATAGGACCAACAAATCTTATGTTGATGGAGTAGCGGCGTTTATTGATTATGCAAGACACAACTTATGGAAGATGGGGAACATCGACCCACGAGTTAAGAAAAATGATCTTTCAATTCCATGTCCGTACTGATTGTTTAAACCACATAGAGCATCAAGTGGAGAAAGTGCGCCCATTTATTCAAAGAATGGGTTTGATCTAAGCTACCTAAACTGGACTAAACATGGAGAGAAGGATGAGTCATCAATAAGCACGAAACACCGTTAACGCTACAACGAGTTTGTTGACGACACGGATTTTGCTTCAGATATTCCAACAGATGCCCCAAAGAATAAAGAGAAATGGTTAATGCTACAAAAGATAATTTTGATGAGGATGATCTTGTCAAGTTTCAACAATTATTATTAGACGCAGAGAAGCCTCTTTACGCAGGATGTCCCGACTTCACAAAGATGTCCGCAATAGTTAAACTACTCAACTTGAAGGGTAAGTACGGATGTTCGATAAGTTCTTTCTTGAATTACTAGGATTGTTAAAGAAGATGTCATTGTAACGAAATGGTGGAAAAACTTATCAAGCCAAAAATATTTGAAATTGATGGGATCAGATACAAAAGATACATGTATGTATCAACAATCGCCTTCTTTATCGGAAGGATGACAAGGATTTGATCATGCGTGTCGAACTTGTGGGATATCAAGATGGAAGGTGGATAATAAGACTAAGAAAGTGTACGAAAACATTCCAAAGAAAGGTAATGTGGTACTTTCCAATTATACCAAGACCGCAACGACTATTTAAGCTAGAAAGTATTTCGGAGGATTTAAGATGGCACGCGACATGGAGGATAACCGATGGTGTGTTACGCCACCCCGCAGATTCAAAGGCATGGCGCACCATAGATGAAAAATTCTCAAATTGTCAAGATCCAAGAAATCTACTGCTAGGAATATCGGTGATGGGGTTGACGTCAACTCGTGAAATAGGCATCACGGTGTATGGCCGCTTTAACGGTCATATACAACCTTCCTCCATGGTTGTGTATGAAAAGAAAGTTTATCATGCTTTCGGTATTAATATCGGATACCCGGAAATGATATCGATGTTTTTAGAACCGTTTGTTGATGATCCGCAAACCTTATTCGACTGGGGTTGATACATATGATGCATCCACAAAAGATAACTTTAATCTACGTCTTGCTGTGTTATGGACAATAAATGATTACCCCGCACTTGGTACATTATGTGGCTGCCGTCATAATGGATTCAAAGGTTGTGTAGTATGTGGAAAGATACAAACCGTGTTAGACTTTCGCCTCATCCAAGCAAAGTTATGTTGGTCATGACGATATCTACCATATGACCATCCGCTCGGAAGGCAAAGGAAGGCATTTAATGGACAACAAGAATTTCTCCGGCTCCAAACCCAATGACCGTGGAACAAATATACAACGAGGTACAACATATTGAAAATAAGTGGGAAAAGGAAAACGAACAATCAATAATGCATCGAAAACCAAGAAGATACGAGAGGTAGAGGTGGGAAGATTCAAAAGCGTAAAAGAAACATAACAGTAGTAGAGGTAGTTCAAGCCAAGTAAACGGACAAAACGGTGCGATTGGAAGAAATTCAACATTTGGTATCGAAAACTTAGGTATTGGAGGCATAATTGCTCCACATTGTATTGATTTTATGCATGTAGAAAAGAATGTTGTCGAGAGTCTCGTCGAACTTTGCTACATGTTCCGTGAAAGACGAAAGATGGACCGAATGCTCGATTGGATCCGGCCGAGTTGGGGTAAAGAAGAGTTGTTTGCTATGCAAGAACAAGACAAAACAACACTACCTCCAAAGAAAGTTACACATTAACGAATGTTGAAAAGATATTTTTGTGAAACTTTACACAAGATCGTGGTACCACAAGGATATTGTTCAAATTCTCTTCTTTGGTCGACCTAAAGGATAGGAAACTCATTGGCCTAAAATCGCATGACTATCACATGCTAATGCAAGAGTTTCGCCAATTGCAATACGCTCAATCATGCACCCACCCACACGATATGCTATTATCGGGTTTTGCTTTTTCTTTAAATCAATATGTTGCAAAGAAATAATATTGCAAGAACTAGATAATATGCAAGCGTAATCGGTAGTGACACCGTGCCTACTCGAGAAGTTCTTTCCTCCATCATTCTTTGATATTATGATACATTTGACGTGCACCTAACTAGGGAGGTAAAATTATGCGGTCCCATATGCTTTGTGGATGTATCCATTCGAAAGATGTATGAAGGTTATTAAAGGACATGTGGAATGTAAATAGACCGAAGGATGCATTCTTGAGGAGACTATTATGAAGAAACAATAGAGTGTTCTAGCGAATATCATAAATCCATGAAAACTGCTGGTATCCCACCGATAAACATGAAACAGATGAAAATGAGGAAGGAAAGCCATTGTCGGCCGACAAATCAATCAAGTTTCATGAACTCTTTCGTAAAGCACATTTGTATGTAATAAATAATACGTATGAAATTGTACCATATATCGAGTAAGTCTTACTAACACATGTCTATTTCATATCGAAAATTAAATGATGTATCAAATATAATAATCAAACACGTTGTTTCAAAGACACAAGCAAGTTTTGAAAGCGAAAACCCGTAAACGAATAGCATTTCGGAGAATGAGCACAGCAAATCTTTTGCCAATTGGTTACGCAAAGAAGTAATTAATCTTATGTTACTCAACATACCCTTTCTAAACCTTATTTCTCTCGCTCATTTTGATCTCGAAAATTGGTGTACTTATTGTTTTGAGCTAATATATACTTCTAATGAAATTCGGGTTGAGAGAGTTACAAATCGACAAAGAAAGTGTATCGAAACGTAAGGTGGATATCCTATGGACCACGCGCCACCGTGAGTGAAATACGATGCATATCACATCAATGGGTATACTTTTCGCACGTAAAGATCATGAAGGCAAAGTTTACCGTAATGGGATTAGTGTTGAGGCATTAGATATCCACATATCTAAAGAAGTTGCAACCACAAGAAAAGCATATTATTATGGGGTTTTACAGAGATATGGGAACTAGATTACCATTACATGCAAATTCCTCTTTTCAAATGTGTGGGTTAATCACAAAGTCGGTGGTGTGAAACGCGATACTACTCTTGGGTATACATTGGTTGACCTGAATAGTTTAGGCCACAAGGTTGATCCGTTCATATTAGCCGCACAAGCACGACAAGTGTTTTATGTGAAAGACCGGTAGATAAAAATTGTCTATTGTGTTTAAGACACCTCCCAAGAATTACAAAGATAAGTATGACGAAGCCGATGAGGAATTTAGTACCGTCATTCACCAAAGACAATGATAACATATTGCCACGTGTGGATCGACGTGACTTGGGTAACGAATCACGAATTGACTACTATCGAACCGATCGTGGAGGTGTTGTTATCTGAAAGTCCAAGTGAACCATGTTATGGTCAAGTTGTCACACTCTACCTTTATCATATTTCACTCTTTCAAAGCATATAGATTCGATTTTTGTACTTTTTAAGAATTTATGTTTATAATACAAGACTTAATATTAGTTAAATCATAGGTATATTTTTTGTTTAAGGATATGTTGAAAAGAAAGAATTCTCACAGATTGAGATGTATGGAAGTCGTGCTAGTTGATGTGCTATAGTACGTAGTTAATTCGGTGATGTCATTTTTAAGTCTGTTTGACCATTCTTTAGTCCGGTAGTGCAAAAAATAAAAACGATTTTTACTGCTTAAATAGTCATCATACCTAATTTTAGATGGTCAAGTATTTATATGGATAATTTTATTTTTAGAAATCATATTTATCCTTTAATTACTTTATCCTAATCTTTAAAAGTTTAATTATTTTATTTCGATTAAGTCTCCTCACCAAAGACTAAACCCTAATTGCCCCGCACTACCAAGAATTCAATTAACATAAAAGATGGCACAATTAAAGTTTCTAGACAAGCACAATCAAGTGGGATTTCTCAAAAGCTCTTTGAAAGCATGAGCTTCGATCGATAGTGGACTTTCTAAAGGGTAGTCATATCGTATGCCCTTACTCATAATCCAACTATCTATGATTCCCTAGTCAAACAGCGCGCATCGCATCGCTAGAACTATTGCGATGGGACACTAGAGTTAAATGCAACTATTGATACGTTAGAGTATTCAATCATCGAGGAATCATCGAAGCAAGCTTCAATTGGTCGATGCCTCGTGGATTTCAATGTTGGCAAATCATGACCTCTTTCGTGGATAGGAAAGATTGGATATCCAACCGATGGAACATTCACTTTTGAAGAGTCATTTTACGCCACAATGGCGCTTCCTTGTGCATCATATTTTACATTGTATGAGTTCTAAAAGTGGTGGATGGGATCAATTTGGAAGCAATATTGCTTCGCATTGGTCTGCTCTCCACCGCGCACTCTTCAATTTTTCAAAATGATTTTGATGCCATGGTTGCTAATTCCAAGAATAAGAAAAGTTTTGATGTACCCAAGATTTTTGCAAATGATCTTAAATGTTGAAACAAAGAAGCAAACATCCTTACATTGCTCTCCTTTCACTAAAAAGATATTTGGTAATATGAAAAGGGTTTTGAAGGGCACACAAGCCACTTTTGTCTCGCTATGTTGCCTTCTTGCTACCGACCTCAAGGTACATCTACATCTGCTCCATCTCCCATCGCTACATCAAGCTCAGCTCAACCTACATCCGAACCTCGAAAAAACAGAGTTTCAACAGAGGACACCAACACCCCACCACCTTCACCTTCATCCATAAGGAAGAACCACCGGTGATTCCTCAACCACAACCTCCAACACCCACTACTACAGCAGTAACCCAATTCCTTATCTATGGAAGATCTACTTCAACCGGTTCCACAACCGATTTCAAGGGTTGATGAGTTGGAGAAAAATTGAAGAAGACCAAGAAGTCACTGGGGACTACTCGCAAAAGAGTTAAGAAATTGAGGGAAATTCAAACAGACGGGATAGACATTACAGACTGAAGGTGAGGAATCCTCCGAGGAAACTCAAATTAGTCCTCAAGGATTGAAGCAAACAAATCTTGTTTAAGAATTTAAATCACAAGAAATCCTTTAAGAAGAGACCGGATAAAGAAGTCGCAAGTTCTAGTGGAGTGGATAAGTCCGTGACTTTACTAACGATAAGTCCGGTGGTGCCGAAATTAAATCGCTTTTGATGAAGATTTTAACATCGCTTTGATGTCAAGTTAATACAAGTATCGAACATATTAATCCTGGTAGTGATCCGTAGTACCGTGAGGAGTTTGTGCATAGGGAAGGCAAAGGAATAGTGCAAGAATCTTCCGAGCGGTGAAGACCAAAAAGCAACTCGCAGAAGAGGAAGCTAGCTTTTGCCGAGATTGCTAGGATTCAAGCAGAGGATGCGGTGAAGAAGCTAAACGCAGAACAAACAAGGATGATGAGTCGATTGCAAAAACTCGCAGGAGGAACCACAATTAATCAAGAACAAATGAAAAGGAAAGTCAAGTTCGAATCGCCAAATTCTACATCGATGAAGAATGGGATACTATAAATGCAAGATTATTAGTAAATGAGATATCCTTCCGATATTGGCGGAGAAGACTATGCAAGTAAATTGGTTGAGATTATTAATGCGAAGAAGAGGCTTCTCAGAGAGCGAGACAAAGAGAAAGGATGAATGCACCCATGACCAAAGTCGAGCAAAGGGATTATATGATCCACTATGTCAAAAGTCAAGGAATCGCACGGAAGTTGAGCCATTAAGGAAATTGAAGAATGATGAACTAAAAGCGTAATTTGAAAAGCAATGTACCAAAATAAAATTTTATTCCAATGGATTCAGAGTTGGAAGCTTCAACATTTAAAAGGAAGGGTTACAATCTTCAACCAAAGGATGCTAAGAAGCACAAGATTGCAGAGATCGAAAAGGTTCTTCAAGTCGAAAAACTTGGTGATAAGCCAAAACCGTAAAGAAAGAGGAGGAAGTCGAGGTTAGCAACCGCTTTGAATATGACAAGGAAGAAATCCAACGGAAAGAAAGGAGTGAAAAGGATAAGACAAATGTTAAGAAGGAAGTGGAAGAGTACATGAAGGATAAGGTTGATGAACCGTCATCGTAAGAGTTTACCATGGGCTCCATTCCTACGTGTTCAAAGACTTCTCGCTAAGATTGCAAAGGTTCGATCATCAAAATGGGAAAAGGTAGTTTATCGATAGTAAGGGAAAATCACACGTATACACTATATATGTGAACTTTCCCGGTTTATTGAGTGATTTGTCCAGGATGATTTGAAGACCATGTACCACCGATGATGGAGAAGCATGGTGACGAGAGACCAAGAGGAATATGAAAGAGTCCTTTGGGGTGACTTGAAGACCATGTTTGAGACACCGATGTCGATGATGAAATGTGGAAGTCGGCCTATCAAGAACAAGTGATCGATGGAGATATTTCCACACTTGTCGTGTGCAATCGCTTGGAATTAGAAACCGCAATTCTTTATATGCTTACGTATGGAGTATCCACTTCCAAACAAGATTTGGTGGCTATGCTTGAGAAGAAGCTTTTGGTGAAAGAAAGGATGATGCATGCTATCGCTTTTGAGGTTAATTGAATCAAAAGCTCAACAAAGAATAATATCGGCAAGATAATGCTTAAGTCCGGTAGTATTCGTAGTTAGTTCTGCTTATGAAAAACATAATAGTTTATTAGAGTTTAGGGAAGGCATATGTACGCCGAGAGATATCTTAGGAAGAGATATCTATATCCTTCTACACGCTTTGTATACTAGGTTTTCCTAAGTGTATAAAGGAACCCTAAAGTATAGTGAAATGAACTTGTACTTAGACGAATAGAAATATTAATAAAATAAGTTTATTAGTGAAATAGTATTTGTGTTCTTCTTGCTTGTTGTTAAGATTCCGCATTAACAATCAAGTACTCGTTGTTAAAGAGTTGTTCATATATATAATTAGTTTGGATTTATCCAAGTTTAGTATATTGTGGTGTTGCACAAGTGTTAATGTGTGTGCATATCAATGTGACTATAAAAGCCATCACCTACAAACCCACATTTTCATTAACAGCACAATAAATGCAACAAACTTGACCATATGGTGTTTAAAGTGAAGAAACGTATTTTTGTGACTATTGATTATCCAATGGCCACATCAAATTTATGTTTGTGTGGCCTTTTCTAACATTTAGTCGCACAAAGAATGTTTGTTTTGGGTATTTAGTCACATACAATTTATCATAAAGTCGCCAAAAGTGTTAATAAGTGTGACCATACGGTGTTTCAAGTGAATAAATGTGTGTTTTGTGTGACTATTGATCATCCAATGGCCACTTGAATTTTATGTTTATGTGGCCTTTTGTAACATTTAGTCACACAAAGCATGTTTGTTTTGGGTATTTAGTCACATACAATTACTCATAAAGTGGCTAAAAGTGTTAATAAGTGTGACCATATGGTGTTTCAAGTGAAGAAAGGTGTATTTTGTGTGACTATTGATCATCCAATGGCCACATGAATTTTATGTTTGTGTGGCCTTTTCTAACATGTAGTCACACAAAGCATGGTTGTTTTGGGTATTTAGTCACATACAATTAACCATAAAGTGGCTAAAAGTGTTAATAAGTGTGACCATATGGTGTTTAAAGTGAGGAAACGGTATTTTGAGTGACTATTCATCATCCAATGGCCACATATTAAGTTACGTGACCATATGTATCGGATTTTGGCTACACTTGAATAATATGTGTGACAAAACGCTTAGTGTGACCATATATGGCATTTGGTCACGGTGTTAGTAGCAAATGTGACTTTATAGATTAGCTTTGCAAGCTAACACAAACTAAACTTTAAACACACATTTTAACTTACGTGAACATATGTATCGGATTTTGGCTACACTTAACGAATGTGTGACAAAACATTTAGTGTGACCATATATGGCTTTTGGTCACAAGTGTTCAAGTGTGTGACATATATTTGTCACTGCTTATATGTATATCGTGACTAATGCTTCAACCTTACTTTTCATTTGTCACTTGTTCCAATTTCGGATGTGGCTAAAGAGTTGGCAAAACATATCACCACCCTTAAATAATGTGTGACAAAACTTGACTCTATGATTTAGACACACAAAAATTACTTCATGTGACTAACGATCAAGGTTACTTGTATTTGTCACGCTGCTCCAAATTCATATGTGGCTAAATGATCTCAAACAAAATCACCAGATACCTTTAGCCACACAACGCTCAATTGTGGCGACATAGTTCTAATGGTCACACAATTAAAATTTTCATGTGTGACTAATTAGTACATGTTGTCAATTTTCGTACCTTCAACCACACAAATATGCGAATGTGTGGCTGTTTCATTTCGACCATGCGTGACCAAATCCCGTTTTTGTACTAGTGTAATGGCAAGTGTTTATCCCAGCCATTTCCAAAGTCTATCACACATGCTCTTAGCATATCCTACAGTGTTTGGATTGTTCTCTCGCTCTGTCCATCAGTCTGAGGATGGTAAGCGGTGCTCATGTCGAGGTTAGACCCTAAAGCGTCTTGAAGTGATTTCCAAAAGTTTGAGGTGAAACGGCTATCTCTGTCCGAAATGATGGAAATTGGTACACCATGGCGTGCGATGATTTCCTTCAGGTATAGTTGTGCAAGTTTTTCCATTCCATCACTTTCCTTCATCGGTAGGAAATGTGCTGACTTGGTGAGACGGTCAACTATTACCCAAATAGTGTCGTAGCCTCTAGAGGTTTTAGGTAACTTAGTGATAAAGTCCATTGTTATGCTCCCATTTCACACTGGAATTTCGGTTGTACTAGTAGACCCGAGGGTCTCGATGTTCGCCTTTAACCTTTGAACAAGTTAAACACCTACCGACATATGTTGCAATGTCGACTTTCATGTTGGGCCACCAAGACAATTTCTTCAAATCAAGGTACATTTTGTCGGATCCGGGTGGATGGAGTATTTAGAATTGTGGGACTCATGCATAATGTGGCCACAATTTTTATGTTTGTGTGGCCTTTTCTAACATTTAGTCACGAAAGCATGTTTCTTTTGGGTATTTAGTCACATGCAATTAACCATAAAGTGGCTAAAAGTGTTAATAAGTGTGACCATATGGTGTTTTAAGTGAAGAAATGTGTGTTTTGTGTGACTATTGATCATCCAATGGCCACATGAATTTTATGTTTGTGTGGCCTTTTCTAACATTTAGTCACACAAAGCACTTTCTTTTAATTTAGTCACATCAATTAATCATAAAGTGGCCAAAAGTGTTAATAAGTGTGACCATATGGTGTTTAAGTGAAAAAATGTTTTGTGTGACTATTGCTCATCCAATGGCCACATGAATTTTATGTTTGTGGCCTTTTCAACATTTAGTCACACAAGCATGTTTCTTTGTATTTTAGTCACATACAAATTAAGCATAAAGTGGCCAAAAGTGTTAATAAGTGTGACCATATGGTGTTTTAAGTGAATAAATGTGTGTTTTGCGTGACTATTGCTCATCCAATGGCCACATTAATTTTATGTTTGTGTGGCTTTCTAACATTTAGTCACGCATCGTTAAACAAGTGACAAAAAGTGTTAATAATTGTGACTATATGAATCTTTTAGTCACATATAAGAAATCAATATATCAAAACAAATTCTAATATATAAAATATATTCAAAATATATTCAAATACAATAAAATTGGAATGTATATAAAATTGTAATATCGTACATAATAATAAAATTCTCAATAATTTAACGACTTGACTCTTGATCTTCTTAGCTTCCTTTTGCATGGTATGACTAGAGCGTGGCGCTTAGTATGTAATTTAGGTGCGATTCTGTTCTCCTGTCAGTTTTATGGTACTTGGTGGTGTTACAGTAAAAAGCGAGGGTATCAAACATGAATTAAATATGAAGAATGATATATGTGGTTTATAAAACACATGCATCTATGTACCTTTTCATCGAAACCACTTGATCCTTTGGCCATGCATAAAACCACTCGCATCCTTAGCTGTTTTGAGACCGTTACTTCCCACATCCGGTATCTGCATCCACTAAAGATTTTCAATAGACACTCTGTAGCAATCCTTTGGGAGTGGTTTGTTATAAAGCATTTGTTTTCCATCGGTTTTGTACGGTACCCTCAATAATAGTTGATTTATTTAAGTGCTGATGCACTTAATTACCTAAAAGATAATTTGTTGCATGTATATATGTATCGATAATTAATTAAACTAAAGAACATATGAAAATGTTTAAATACATACTTGTGGTAATCTTGTTAATGGAGACTCTGTTCTTGTGATCCGGAGTTGTTGTGAAGAATCCTTTCGTTTTGATCTAGTCGATTTCTTCACGTGATTTACAGTTTCCTATATGTATAATACGGTAAATAAATAGTGTATGTAGAATTCAAAAATCGGGGGTTTATTACTTACACTTGAATTTCCTTTTCAAAGTTGCAAGTCCATTAGACTTCTCAGCTCGCAACTTTCTCATCCAACTACCGTGTTGGCATCCTCATCGACCCTTTATTTAAAAGATTAATGTTCAGGAGACACCGAAATATAAATTGTTTAAGAAACCGCAGTGATATTTAAAAGGGTAAAAAAATGGAATGTTACTTTCTTATGTCTTACTTCCGTTTACGTCAATGGAGTTGAAGTTATTGCAAGCGCCTGCTATGCGACCAATTGTTTCATCAAATCTGTATTACCGCCTCTTTTGGCGTTGGCCTCTCATCATCAAGTTCACTTTGAAGTAACACCACTCTTTCATCGGATGCTTGTCGATTCGAAATGGATCAAAATACCTCTTGTAGGTTACTCCACTCCCACTCCTCTCGCATATCCTCCCTTTTCCTTACCTAATACAAATGTCATGGCATCGATTGCCATGATCAAGCTTCAAGGTTCCTTGTTTGATCTTCTCCTCCGTCTCTTTACACACACACAATATGGGAAATAGGTTATTTAATTCTACCGTATCAAATTATAAATAGGTATTTAACTTATAACTAATTAATTAATAACTAACAGTTTTAACTAATACACTATCGGTTTAACTAATACACTATCGATATTAACTTATAACTAACAATAAACATAATCATAAAATGAGTCAAACTTACAATTTTTGTTCAAGCGTTACGATATCATCATCGTGAAATTCTCGTCTTTATTCACCTTCCTTTCAACCACAGTGTACCACGGTGGTTCTTCATCTGATTGAATTTCTTTATTCTCGATCTTATAAACATCAAATACATACACTTGTAAGATAAACCAATATAAGCGAAAGTATGATGCTATTAAATGTAAATGTTTAATGTTTAATGTTACCATTTTATCCATCACGGGCGTATCCGTCCCATTCTATCTTTGATAAGAGACTTGGGCAGCGCCACTTTAGATCGGTGATTTCACCTTGCAACACAAAATAAAAAGGTGTTTAGATGTAGTAATCTTGATAGTATACAACTAATATATGGAAACATCAAATGTAATGAGATATTTGAACTTGAATAAAATGAATAATTAACACCTTGTATTCCTCGGTGGCGTGTAGTTTACAAATTTACCCATCTTGACTTTTATAATTGCACTATACTTATTTGGGACTTCATTAAGTTTTGAAAGGGTATTTTGGTTGGGCAATATGTAGTTTTCGGTCAATTTCCTTGAAAATTCCTTAGAAGTTGACCAAGACGATTCATTATCGACTTTAGGACGGTCAAGCCAACATCAAAATATCAACGCAAAGATTAACACAATGTTGCTAATTAGTTGCACATAATGTAAATGCGAGATAAACTTATTAACACCTTGCACCTCGACAACCAAGCCACTACTAGTTAAAAAAGTATATGTGCCGTGATCTCGTCCCACATTTTATCTCTTGCTTGAATCAACCTTCCTCCGGATGAATCCGACACCTATATGCATGACAAATCACCCAAAAACTTCGAAAACAATGCCTGTTTTTCGATATCCTATTCGATTGCGCCGAAGGTTACCTGACCTTTATTCGTCGGTTTTCCATAATCCTGCGAAACTTAGCTAACCTAGTTATGCCCCTCTTAACAACATTCTCATTTGAATGGTTGTTTCGACATCCTCACCCTCATCGAATAAGCCTCGATTCATATCCAATGCGTTATCATTTTCACGATCGAGAATAAACCAAATCATCCGACAATTGGTTTGAGTTGCCATGATTCGTGAAGTAATGTGTTAAAGAAAATTAGTAAACTTAATTGGTAAATAATGGTGTAAAATTGAAGTTCTTTTGTTTTGCTTGAATCGATTTATTGGAGTAAAATTAGGGCTCATTATGGGGGCGATTTTCAAATAAGGAAACCATAAATTCCTAAGTACTTTTAAAAATTTTGGTGAAATTTGGCTCCAAATTTCATAATTTTAAAATGTCAAATTGATAATATAAATTTAAATATTTCATTTTGGTGCATTTGAAACCAACACACCATGATGAAATGGTTCTTACCAGGTCCCAAACCTATAACTTCAACAATTGTATCAAAGCACATATAAGCTGCTGACTACACTAAAATCTCACCACATGGCGCATACAAATGAAGAAACAAAATAAAAAATGGAATTAAAGTAACTAATTAGCAACTATAACTAATAAGCGAGTCCGTATAAACAAGTAAGCACAAAATAATCAAATCGACCAAGGATCACGACCACAAAGCGACCACGATACCACTTTAAACTATAAATAACCTATTTATAAGCACTAAATAAGCTCTAACATCCTCAACGATAAAAAAATCAAGAAATCATGTAAATGCAATTAACTTAAAGAAAACAACAACAAAAACACCCAAAAATTGACAACAACCTAAAAATTAACAACCTAAGCAAAGCACTTATGAACCGCATATCCA
The DNA here is from genome assembly GCA_022545495.1 of Chrysanthemum lavandulifolium. Classification (NCBI taxonomy): domain Eukaryota; kingdom Viridiplantae; phylum Streptophyta; class Magnoliopsida; order Asterales; family Asteraceae; genus Chrysanthemum; species Chrysanthemum lavandulifolium. The sequence goes on from CM040241.1 coordinate 67,419,655, forward strand.
TGGCTCAACATTGAGCAGAGTTTGGATCAACCTCAAACCTACAATAATACATTCTACGGATATGAACTTAAACACCACAACCAATTCTAAATGCAAAACAACATTAAAAAGATGAAACAAACTAGCGGCGCAACCCATTCCATTCCATTGGATAAACCATCAAAAGATCCATACATGTTTCATCGTTAATATATCTACAAACCATAATATTAAACCAAGACATTAGACATTATAAGCAGATGACACTATATAGAAAAACCATCCCTTTACATAGCGAGCAACCCTTCAACCATTCATCGACTTAATTTGTTCTTCCTTGGTCTCGATATCCTCCTGACGAGTAATGAGATCATTCAACCCTAGACTTAGTCCTCGTAGCCTCCATGTCATGCCTAAGATCCATCAATGTGTCAAAATATTCATCCCCATCTCCATAGCTACCATCTCGGCAATTAAAGCATTAAAATGCCAATCTCATTCTTTCTTGTGGTGGCCTCTTCGCGCATCCGGTTTATAAAGCCACGAGGCGGAAATTTCTTGAGCCTTGAAGAAACTCATGTAACCATCAATAGATGTCTCCCGCTAAACTCAATTAGGTCATCAATAACACGCTTAGCCAAATGGTTTTGTGGTGATGGTGCGCCATTGATAATGAAATTGGGTAAAATATGTATTATTGAAAGATTGCAAAGGTTGAAGAAGAAGTTGTGGGGATAGTGTGATAGAAAGATACTTGTAACTCCTTATGAATTCAAACTATAAAGACCTAAACTTTAAAACCGCAAAACAAGTCCTCCTTTTAAACTATCACTATAAATTAATTAGGGATGTTTATCCGTTTAGTTATCGGGTTGTTTGGTTTTGTTAAATCGGTATCTTTTATTCGCTTCAACGACGAACCGAACCGAACTAGAATTAAACCGAAGGGGGAAGCCGAATATGAATTCACTTCGCTTCTGGGTTGACCCGAAAAGTCTTAAAAGCGGATAAAGCGGAAAGAAGAACACTGTGACGGGCGTGTAAAGACGTAAAAGCGTATGGAACTTAAGAAAATGTACATTAATATGTAAAACATATTAAAGTGTATGAAAGCAGAAGATGTCTAAAATAGATGAAAGCGGCTAGAAACGGACCAAGCGGTCAAAAACTTATACAAACGGACTAAAAGATGAAAAACGGTGACAAAGTTTAAACACGGATGACGTGTAAACAAAAACAACGATATAAAACTTATTAAAAAGGACAAAGTTAAATGCAACGGTGGAAAAAGTATGAAAGCGGACTGACGTGTAAACAAAAACAAAAGCGTATAAAACTTATTAAAAGGACAAAGTAAATGCAACGGTGGAAAAAGTATGAAAGCAGGGCGCAGCGTGTAAAAGTATGAAAATGTGTAAAGTGTAAAAGCATACAAAAGCAGGACGAAAACATGTGAAAAGAGGCGAAAGCGATAAGCGTACAAAATCGGAAGAAAACATGTACAAAACTAAGAAAGCGTATGAACACGGACGAAAACATATAGGAGACTAAAGCGCATGCGCACAAGGGTTGTGTTCTGGTGCCCAACGTATCTCTTGTGACCTAAACACGATTTCACACAATGTGAGTAAGACACATGAGTTAATGATTTTATGTCATCACGAAATGTCAAAATTAACGTGCCGCCTTTAATAACTTTAATACAATTCATATAACATTCACACTATAATATGGGTCAAAATCATTGGGTTATAGTTGCTTGAGTTTCATTTCTGACATGATTCAATCAATAGTATATATAAAATTATATACGAAACCATGTTACGGTTTGGAAATTCAAACATGTTACGGTTTTGGAAATTCGCGTTGGTTTAGGAACAAACATTCAATCAATAGTATATATAAAATTATAGTCACACATATTACGGTTTTGGAAATTAGTGTTCGGTTCGTGATCGGGTGATAAATAATAATGAAAGATATTTGGTTTCGTGAATAAATTGATGAAACATACACTAAAAACAAAAAAGAGCAATGTTAGATCAAGTGGTTAACACTCTTGCCTCTCGGAGAAAGAGGTCAAGGGTTCGATCCTTACCTTACAAGGCGGGAGGTTTTTCTACCTTTGGTAGAAAAGCGACCTCTCGAGGGTTCGATCCTTACCGCACAGAGGGTTCTTTCTGGTAGAAAAGCGACCTCAGGGTTCGATCCTTACCTTGCAAGGTAGGAGGTTCTTTCTACCTTTGGTTGAAAAGCGACCTCTCGAGGTTCGATCCTCACCCTTGCAAGGCGGAGGTCCTTTTCAACCTTTGGAGCCAGAGCGGCCTCTCTCCTTGGTAGGGGTAAGGCATCTCGTCTCAACCTCCCAGCATACATTGTGGAAGGCGATATGGGACCCATAACTTGAAGAGGCGGTGCTGGGAGTTGTTTTTTTTTTTTTAAACTAAAACAACTAAATAAGCAAATAAATCAACTAACAAAATTATACTTTTAAATTTTATTTTATTTATTATGAATAAAAACCTTTTAAACTAATTAAATGAATAAAATCATTAAATCATAAGAAAAACATTTTAAACTAATATGAAAAATTTTCAAAAATTTAAGCAAATTTAAAATTCCCTCATAATTAAATTTATTCCCCAAAGTTTGCATCAAGGCATTTCAAACTAATTGCAAAATTAACTCCTCCTCCTCCTCCTCCTCTGTGCATCACACACCTCCTCTCATCTCACTACAAATCCGTCACCACCACAACTCTCCCGTCGAGACCCACGTCCGTCACCAGTAAGTATTGTTATCTTCCTTTTGCACATCTCTAACACATAAAATAACCACATTAGCGTATTATAATTGAACATTTGTTTCGAGATATCCTCTTGTAAATTATATCGGGTTCTTGTTAACTTTAGATAGTTAATTGGTTAAAAATTTAAGAAACCATTAAACTGTTACCACATGAACATGGAACCATAATTTAGCTAGTTAATTTCTTATTTTTCCTTGACCCAACATCCCTTTAGGAGCTGTTTCATTAGACTTTATTCAATTCTTAGCATAATTCAATCGACATTCAATCTTTGAGCTATCCTCATTACTTGGAATGTCTTTTTAACTTTAAGATCATCAATTGAAGTTTGATGTTGTCTTGTATAATCTTCAACGGGTATCTTTTAACATACTGCGAGGACTACATTTATAAACATTCTTTTCGGATAAGTGGGACACATTTATAAACATGGACAAGTCTTGGATAGGAACTAATAGGACCAACAAATCTTATGTTGATGGAGTAGCGTTTATTGATTATGCGGTACACAACTTGCGAAGATGGGAACATCGACGAGTTAAGAAAATGATCTTTCAATTCCATGTCCGTTATGCGATTGTTTAAACCATAGAGCATCAAGTGGAGAAAGTGCGGTTCCATTTATTCGACAATGGGTTTGATCTAAGCTACCTAAACTGGACTAAACATGGAGAGAAGGATGAGTCATCAATAAGTGCAGAAACACATTAGCGCTACAACGAGTTTGTTGTGACACAGTTTTGCTTGGATATTCCAGATGCTGACAGCGATGAAATGGTTAATGCTACAAAGATAATTTTGATGAGGATGATCTTGTCAAGTTTCAACAATTATTATTAGGCGAGAGAAGCCTCTTTCGCGGGATGTCGACGACTTCAAAGATGTCCGCAAGTTAAACTACTCGACTTGAAGGGTAAGTCGGATGTTACGATAAGTTCTTTCTTGAATTACTAGGATTGTTAAAGAGATCTTTTCTTGTGCGAAATGGTGGAAAAACTTATCAAGCCAAAAATATTTGAAATTGATGGGATCGGGATACAAAAGATACATGTATGTATCAACAACTTTCTTGGAAGGATGACAAGGATTTATTTGCGTGTCGAACTTGTGGGATATCAAGATGGAAGGTGGATAATAAGACTAAGAAGTGTCGAAAACATTCCGGAAAGGTAATGTGGCTTTCCAATTATACCAAGGCTATGCGACTATTTAAGCTAGAAAGTATTTGGAGGATTTAAGATGGCAGCGACATGGAGGATAACCGAGTGGTGTGTTCGTCACCTGATTCAAAGGCAACTTTTATACATAACGCTCGTTTTCATTTTAAGTAACGTTTTAGATAATTTGAGTTTACGTTTTAGTTAATATAGTTTATTTAAGTTATTTTATTTTATAAAATCACAAAAACATCATTGTAAATATAGTGATAGCGTTTATTTAATATCTTTTATCTTTTTAATTTTCTTAATTTGTATTTAAGTCGCTTTATTTTATCACTTTTTCAGTAATGTAATTATCCTATCCAAATCCTTTCCGATCACTATCCTTAGTGATCATTCCATCATCTGAGTTTGTTGTAAACACACCATTGAGTCTCCTTGGGACATAACGACCCGGGAATTCATTGTATTCTCTGATCTTCATTGCATTTGTGTTTAAGCTGTTTTAAGTCTGTTAGACTTGACGGTTTATACAGATCAAATTTTAGCGCCTTGGGGAGAGCTTTAGCGTGTGTTTAGCCATTTCAGACCCATTCTTGCACATATTCCATCTTTTGTAAAAGTTTTGTAAAGTTATCAATAATCCAAAAGTTCATTAACACTTTTCCGAAGTGTTAACAACACCAAAAATATTTTCATTCTTTGTTTTATAGCTTTGTTTTCAAAAATCCAAAAATATCCATCCTTTATCCTCCAATCTGTTTAATTCTACATTTCTTTATCCTCGAACTGTTTAATTCTCCATTCCTTATCCTCTATAACCGTTTAATTCTTCATCTCTTATCCTCTTATCCGTTTAATTCTTTATGTCATGGTATTTGACATGTTCACGGTGTGGAGGTCCATTTAACGGTGGAAATTGTCGGTGATGTACCAATGTGAGTTTGGAAACAAATTTGTCGGTAATCCGATCCCATTTCAAATGAAACACACGATTTTCCTACCTACCTCCTGACCCCAATCTGAATCCTACTCATGCGAGTTTTGTGGGAATGATTCTCATTACGGTTTTGATTGTCCACCACGGGTCCCGCTTGTCTATGAGCGGAACCATGTTACAATCGAACTTTGGTGAAAGTTATTTTCCCAATTATCTCTGTTGTGAGAATTGCGGGGTCCTCATCGACTTTTGAATGTCAACCGATGAATCAAAATTTTCACAATTCAATTCTCCGGTTTGACAATTTCCAACCCCCGATATTCCATCGGTCATCGGACTTCGAGCCTTCTGACATCTCAATGATTACGAGGGTGTAATCTTCCACAAAGTTACGAAGAAATACGCATTGAAAGAAACTACAAATGAAAAGAATGGTGTGTAAGCTTGACGAGATGAACATAAGAATCGATATGATGGCGATGATGATGAGGTTCTATTCTAATGAAGGAATATTATGAGAGCTTGTCAATGAAATCACACGAAGCTTCCAAAGACTCTCTCATAATGGGGACGAGCCTTCTAGCACTATTCGAAATGGAATCGTCTAGTGTTGAGAGCCTTGTCCCAACCCCAGTGAGTCAGAGGTTGTCTCCGTAATATGTGTGATGAGCCTCTTAATGATATTTCTTACCCTCCTCTTGACATTCCATATGATCATGTCGAGATGTTCTCCGATTCGATAACGATTGTACTTGTTTGACGATTCTTTATCCTATGGAGACATCGATTATGTCGAGCTACCTACGAGCTAGTTAGCTTAGAGAGTGAGAAATTCGATGATCTGGAAATTGAGGGCGAGATACCGTGAACAATTGTTCAATATAAATCTCCTCGTTTCTAAGATCGAATCATTTTGTGCTAAGTCGACTTCATCTCCTATCCCGTTGTGGATAGTGACTCTACATTGGACAAGCCCGAGCTTGAGGCTTTTCAATGATTCTCTTCATGAAGAGTTCTCGGTGAACTCTCTCATGACATATCTCCTCGGAATATGATCATTTCCATTTTGATCTTGAGGATGATATTGGCTCGGAGGAAGGTGTACTCTATCATAAGAGTTTGCTTATTGACGATACTACCTTCACCCTTCCTCCCGACATGTCTACATTTGAGGATGAAGAATGGATCTTGATTGTTATCAACATCTTTCTTCCATTCCTCACTTATGATGTGACTTCTCTCTTCTTCACTCCTTCGGAGTGAGGACACTATCTTTGACCCGGCATTTTCATTTATCATCGTGAGCCGGTGCATCTTTCTCTATATCTCATCGGTGTGGAACTTTCACGTGCTTCAATGTTTATCCAAACATCTTGAATGAAAGTCCGATGGAGATTGTATCTTCCACTTTGCTTCCCATGAACCAATTAATGCGGGGTCGAGTCAAGCTAGCGACTCGAAAATCAAAAACGATGTACGCACTATATGGGTTTTCACCCGTATTTCGTCTTCTTACCCTTTCTACCACCTAAGTGTGGGATGATGCCCCATGTTATATATATATATATATAAGTTTAAAAAAAAAAAAAAAAAAAAAATCTTTCTAAATAATGGCCGTAATATTTCCTTTTCGTTCTTTGTTTGGCATAACCATAGGTACTTTGAATATTGAGGGCAATATTCATTTCTAAGTGTGGGGGAATTCTCACGAATTTCATGTATTATCTACCCGATTCCCGTTTTGGCCAAAATTTTTTTGGAGTAAGTGTTTACACTTTCTCATTTGGTTATCGATCCGCCATATACGTAAGACAAAAGGATTAGCTAATCCGAGAGCAAGCGGCTCTTGGTAAAGATTTCTCAAATCCGTTTATATGGCTTGCAATTTGCCCAAATTGTATGGTATTCATTTCACCATATCCTAAAAAGTGAAGAGTTGGCTAGCCCATAAGTTTATGGCTTGTGGTAAAGCGATGGAAAATCCATAATTGGTAATCACTCACCAAAGATAATATTGATAAGTTATCTAAGAGTTGGCTAGTCCGGAAAGTGCGACACGGTAAAGACAAATCAAATCCGTTGAAAGTGGTGGTTTGCTCAAAATCACATGGTTATCGGTGTACCATGGTTCTTACTTGAGCTGAAACATTTGGCTACTCCGAGTGATGGCTTTTGGTAAAGAGATTAAAATCCATTATGTTTTCTCAAATCATTGCTAGGGACTAGCAATATCTTAGTGTGGGGATTGATGAGTGTCTAAATACTCATCATTTTGTACAATATAAGCGCAAAATCATCGAAAACACTCGAAACACATCAAAATGATCAAAATATCACAAACAAGTGTTTTATGTGTTTTAAATGCAAAGATATCAAAATCGGATGAAAAGCGTATCAAATTTGCAAAATTGGCGGTTTAGTCCCCAAGTTTCAAAAGTTGTCAAAAGCAGTCCACAGTAAATCAAAATAAAGAAAAATGTCATTTAAGGTCCATGGGATTCAAAGTTGTTAAAACAAACCTTTGAAATGTAAAATTTGCAAAATTACAACTTTGGTCCTTAAACTTTGAAAATTGTCATGTTTAGTCCTTCAAATTTCAGAAAATGGCAAATATGGTCCTTTAATTATTTGAGAATGATAAGTTTGGCCCTTGGATAATATTTCAAACAATCACGACTTTGGTCCTTGGAAGTTTCAATTTACATGAATGGTCCTTGTGTTATTACTACAACCAAATGGACCCTAGTCACTATCTAAGCCCAAAATAAGCCCACACCTATTATTAACCCGGTCCAAACCCGTTTCCCACCCGTTTAACCCGGTCAACCAACCCAAGCAGTCAAATATCTGGTTAACCACTTGCCCGCGCCCTTTTTCTTCTCTTCAACCCAATCCCTGAAATCACTCTACAAACCCATCCCCCCTCCTCTCCATATCACCTTCCTGTCCCCTCCACCTCAACACAACTCCAAAAACCATTAAATGCTCATTCTCCCATTTCACTCAACCCCTACACCTGGCTAACACGTTTGGCGCCAAAATTCAATCAATGGTCAAAAATGCTCCAAGATATCCAATGGCTCAGAATTTAAGTGGGATTTGATCAGAACCAAGTGGGGAAGACATTTTCATATAAAGAGAAGGAGGAGGAGAGAAGGAGGGATATAGCTAGTTTTCATTTTTTTTCCTTTAATGTCGTTTCCTCTTTAAAATGTATTAGTTTAAATCAAATGTTGTAGTTTAAGTTTATTTGCATCCTATTCAAGTTAAAAACATCTTTGTATTGTACTTTTGACTGTCAATCTAAATTTTCATATAAATCTCCTAAGTTCATGCTACTGTTACAGTTTTCAGTTTCAAAATCCTAAGTACAAGTGTTAGTAGTTCATTTTTAAGCTCATACAAGCTCACTTAAGCTTATCTTAACTTTTGGTAAGCTGGTAAGTCAGTTTCAAGTAATTTGAATGATGGTCAACGAAAGTCAACTGGGACTCAAATTGGAATGGAAGCTTATTTGGGGTGTTGCAGAGGTTTATTTGGGTTGAATTAGACTAGCATAGAGTATGTTTGGGTTTGGTCTTAGCCTGTAAACAGCTGGAAACCTGTGAGTGCCTGTTTCATTTTCAAATTTCAAGTCACTTTGTATTTTATGCTTTACCTTGTTTCTGTGGTCACCACTAATTTTAACATGTTAATATAGTGTAATATGGTCATGAGAACTTAGTTTGATCCTTAAATCATGTTTGTTCGTGGTTTGTCCATTTTAGTTCTAGCAGTTGGTATAAAGAGTGTTTGGTTCGGTGGGTGATTGGAGTTTAAGGCTTGGTTAGTGCTCATGATCGATTAACTTGGTCTTATTTAGGATCATTAGACTTAATTCGGTGGTCAAGCTGCACCTTAGATCATTCAAAGTCAAAAATCATTTTAAAATACTTTAGGATAAAAACTGTTAGGATCAAGGTTGTATAATAGCTTAAGATAGGTTTAGATATTGTTAGTATAGCTTAATCTCATCTTATTTCATGTTATTACATTGAATTCAGTCCATCATTTGCATTTAAATCTCACAGAAGTCAAAGTTTTAGTGTAAATTGAAAAGTCAAATTTTCAATTGGTCATTTTTGAATAAAATTTAGAATTTCACTGTGTGTTTATTATTAAAAGTTAGCTTAAGTACTTTTGGGAAATTAATATTTAGTTGCTCAACAAAAATATAAAAATACTAGATTGCCTTTAATCAGCTTATAGAGTGCTTAATTGTTAGCTTATTTTGGACACCTTGACTGAGAAAGTGCCATGTGCACAGAATTGGTGGCCAAGTTCATAAGCTCTTAGAGAGCTTATTGGTGATCATTAGCCTTTGTAATTTAGTTTTCTAAGTAGCTCACCTAGCTAACTCTAGGTACCAAGTTTTTATTTTCCATTTTTAGCTTATTCTCCTAGCCTGCTATAGCTTTTCATTTCTGTCCATTTTGTTTAAGTATTTCAATAAATCAGTTTTCATCAGTTTTTCAAAAGCTTCTCAAGAGCTTATTTGTGAAAGCTAAACTTTATAAATTAGTTCTTTGGGAAGCTCACTTGGTCAACTAGTTAATTGCAGTGTTTGTTTTCATTTTGTAGCTTATTCTAGTGCTTAAAAAGTAGCTAGAAGGTGCCTTGTGAAACCCATAGTGTACTGTGCAAAGTTAGTCTTAGCTTTTGCTTATTTAGTGCTTAATTAGTGCTTATTGTTTGTTCAGTTGCTAATTTAGCTTATTTAAAGTTACCTAGCTTATCTCAGTTAACCTTTTGCTTAATTCGTAGCCTTATAATCATTTTAGCTTAAGACCTTGTGCTTATTTTCATTTTAGTTAACTGTGACATAATCTCAGCTTATTTCAGTGCTTATCAGTGGTTTTTGTAAAAAGTTATAATTATAAAAAGTACTTATTTTCTTGTGTTTGATAAGTTTGTAAAAAGAAAATCCAAAAATAAAAATATTTTGCAAAAAGGTAGAGGCCAGGATTCGAACCTGTGACCTCTAGCCTCCCACGACCACAACCACACACACTATAACCAGGCGCCCTTGGGACTTGTCTTGGTTTTATTTTGCAAAATCTAATATATAACCACTCTGTTCTAGTTTAGCTTATACGACTTATTTAGCTTATTTGTAGCTTATTCAGTTTAGCTTTTTCCACTTTTGTATTTTAATAAATCGTAATAGTATAAAGTATTTTTACAAAAGTTTGATTTTTCAAATTAGTTTTAGTATTTTTAAACATTTAATTAGTGTAAAATCTTAATTAACTCATAATAAAAAATATAAAAGTCTAAAAAATATAAATCTTTTTTCTAAAATTTTCTTTTATCAAATATTATGTAAAAAAATTGTTTTTACATTCGTAGGACTTTTATTTCATAAATTTTACGTTTTATCTTGCGCTCCAGCGTAACTTTTATACATAACGCTCGTTTTCATTTTAAGTAACGTTTTTAGATAATTTGAGTTTACGTTTTAGTTAATATAGTTTATTTAAGTTATTTTATTTTATAAAATCACAAAAACATCATTGTAAATATAGTGATAGCGTTTATTTAATATCTTTTATCTTTTTAATTTTCTTAATTTGTATTTAAGTCGCTTTATTTTATCACTTTTTCAGTAATGTAATTATCCTATCCAAATCCTTTCCGATCACTATCCTTAGTGATCATTCCATCATCTGAGTTTGTTGTAAACACACCATTGAGTCTCCTTGGGACATAACGACCGGGAATTCATTGTATTCTCGATCTTCATTGCATTTGTGTTTAAAATTGTTTTAAGTCATTAGACTTGACGGTTTAACCGGATCGATCACCTTTAATTGTAGTAAACAAAATCCACTAGGTCATTCATAAACTAACTTTGAGGTTATCTTTGGGTTTAGTAAGCGAAATCCATTAAGTCATTCATAAACTATCAAAGATTTATCAAGTATTAAACACAACGATAGCCTAGTCGCACTCTAAGCCAATTACAATTAAGATAAGAGACAACCTAACAATAATTAACAACTAGGTTTCATATATCTAAGCAAACACACAAGTAATTTAGCCGGACATGGTAAACATGCAAGCATACACACAATCAATCAAAGATAGGATAGACATAATGATAAATTGAATATATGGATTAAGATATAATCAACAAACTATTACAAGATGTTTTTGGATTGATTGAAACCTTCAAAGTTCTTTGGAAAAACACCTATCTAATCCACGGAATCGAAGTTAGGGTTTAGAGCCTACAAAAAGTGAAGTTATAATGTTCTATTTATAGGAAGATTTTACGTCGGCAAAGGGTGGCGTCACACCTAAAGAGTGGCGGCGTCGTGATGACTTTTTCACGGGCCTGTAGATTTTCTCGTTACGGTCGCATGGGCTTTTGAATCACCTAAATCCGAGTTCGTATGCAAAAGTTATGGCCAAAGCAGATGTCGGCTACTTGGCGCATGTTGTGACTTGATCGACTTGTGGCGTCACCTTATGGTTGTGACCTTTGTCCCTTTCGGTTTATGGCGTCGTCGGATCAAATCTAGAGGCGTACGAGTAGCGACGACCTACTCTTTTAAAGCCCGGCGTCGTCACTTGAAAATAGGGTTTTGGCTTCACGTATCGTCACAAAAATCCTCCGGCGGCGTCGAGATAGCGATGTGCCGTCCCTTATAATTTAGCGACATGAGTGTCTCGATTCTTGACTTTGGCCATTTTCTTCATATATCCGCGCCTTTTCATCCAAATAAGTGCCATTCTGCGGTTTGCCTTCAAAAGACCTAAAAGTGAAAAGGAGCGATATTAAGCAATAACGAATACAAAGTGATCAAATAAGGGCTTAAACGACCCTCAAAAGTACGTTTAAAACCTTATCAAATATCCCTACACTTGGTATTTGCTTGTCCTCAAGCAAATGTGCTTTAGCCAATTAATTTATAAGTTAGGGGTCATGAAGCATTGATTTAAAATGGTCCACAACACATATAATCCCATAAAAGTCATAACAAGCACGAAAATTACATACTAGCACCTCACATGGGGTGTTTGGATACTCGCATCTCTCTCGGGTGTATATATGAAATATAACAAATAGGAAATGGAAGATAAACACTCATTAACGGTCCTAGTACATAGATTACCATAGGCTTGAGAATAGATCAAACCTCCATCGCTTTGGCGTAAGCACCTAGGAAAGACTATCAAAGAGGTCTTTTAAAGGGTTGTAATGTTAGGCTTATGGTAGGAAACAAAGGGTTTGGTGGGATAGGCTATATAGTGGTGGTAAGTCAAAATCTCTATGTTAAATGCATACGAAGAATGGCGTTGCTAAGCCAAGACTCGACACTCTAAAACTCTAGATAAGCGAAATAAACAAACATAAATTTAAAATAGATGTAGGATGGTAGCCGTATGTATGTTCATTTTTTTTTTTTTTTTCATATACTTTTACTCTACCATCCTCTACGGTAACATCAAAATGATAGGGTTTATAGGCACATCCCTACACTTGAGTTTTATTACTCTAACACTAATTTGACCCGAATTGAAAAGATCAAAACACTTGGGGTACATTATTATGCAAACAAAGGAATTTGAATTTAACGTTCCCTTCCGTCATTTCATAAACTTTAACTTTTCCATGAATCCCAATCGTCCCAAAGCGTATACAAAGGATATGACTCGACTTAGCAACTCATGCAAGCAACGGATAATTGAACTAAGGGTTTAGGGTGATAACAATAATGCACTAAAAGTGAGTGCATCTGAGGGTAGGCTAAGGCGATTTGGGTGTATATTTGGGGTGGGGTGTAAACAATGCTCTTCATTGACATTCGGAAAAACCGAAACATCACGAGAACCGCGAAAAGGATAGGCTATGAGGGGTTAACTAGGGGTATCGTGTACTAAAGATGAGTACAATGCAAAGGGTGTGGGGGAATTACTCAACCGATGTGGAATAAGTAATTATATTACGGGTATCAAACAAGGGTTATCCTAATGCCTCTTATCCTTTAGTTATTCCTAACTACACAAGTGTAGTCTTACTTGCGATCTCGGAATGCATCACAAAACAAGTTCTAGAATCTAATATACTACCGGTTCACACTCTAAGCATTGAAGATGAATGCTTTTAATTCCTACTAATCTAAGGGCGATCCTCACATTTTTGGTGGAATTTAAGTGGTAAAGGATTTTGTGCTAGTCATATAACTTCCTATCCGTGAGGCGCTTTTGTTAAGACTAATGGCCCACTCCTATATGTCATGAAAATTTTAAATTTGGTGCCAAAATTACCCTAACCGACATTTTCTCATGGTTTATTACATAAATGCAATTGGACAAAGCAAATAATCAAGGATAAGCATAGTTTCAAAGTTCCGTTTTATTTTCCTCTCCACACTTAAAGCGAACATTGTCCCCAATGTTCCCGAAAATATCAAAGTTATGATAAAGAAGGTAATCAAAAGCGAAGAAACTAATACTTCACGATTAGCTCGGTAGGATCCGTGTGTGAAGTAGTGGTTAAATCCTTTCCAAGAAGAATGTATGCGTGAAAAGCTCCTTCCAACTTTATGTATCTTCTTCTTGATAAATTAAACACGCACACTTGAAGAAAACAAAGCGACCCAACGCATCAAACCGAACAAAGAAAAATACAACAAGATGTAATTCGGACTTAAATAAGATATAATGCTTGTGGAATGGATGTTTGCAGATTTTCTAGAAAATTAAGACACTGTAAAATTCAAAAATTTATAAGTATACGAAAAGCGAGAAAAAGTTAGAAACATTTACGCTCCTCCTGACGCCGTCAGTTATCATAACGACTGCTGTGCGATTTTCGGAAAAAATTACGGAAAATTTTTATCTTTAAATCTTGGAAAAATTTCCTACAATAACATCCATTATGACTCTATACAAGCATTTGACTCTAACAAACACACATATATATCTTTTCAAAATTGTAATTCTCATGTTCACGTTCTTTTTAAAGCGTGTGTAATCCTCCTACACTTATCCCTTTTGTAAAATACCTTTATATGTAATTAAGGCGAGGTTCTGAGACAAAATAAAGCATTTTCACAAATTCAAACATGAGAATAAACAATCAATGAAAAGATATATGACACACAAACAAGTAAACAATTAAGTATGGGTTGCCTCCCACGAAGCGCTTTTCTTTATTTATGAGTCTTGTAGCTAGACTCGAAGTCGTGCCCCTACGTGACTTCATTGCCATTCTTCTTTTCTTCCACTAAGCCTTCATCATAAGGTTGTAGATGTTGTATGCTCACCGTGAATTCTCTTCCAACATCGTCTATTATGATAACGGTTTTATTTTTTAGATTAGTTTCTTTCACCGTATAAGGTCCAAACCATCTTGGCTTATTCCTTTCCTATAAAGCTTTTATTCTTGATTTATACAAAAGCACCTTTTCTCCATTCAAAAATTCCTTAGGGTTCTTTTGAGTTTGTGGTATTGTGGTATAGTTATTTCCTAACTTTTTCTCACGTTTCCACAATGTTGCATTTAACCTTGAACCATGAATTCTCTAAGCCCTTTTCCCATTCAACCATTTTCTTACGAGCGGCATTATTGGAGACTGCAATTCATATCTTTTACCTTCTCCATAATCTTCAAAGTATATCTCGGAACAATAGGTACCCTAACTTGTCCTTTTCCACTTTTGAGTATCATAATCCTTCACCGCATTTGATGGTTGCCTTGGCGGTGGTCGGGAAAAGGTGCTCCCGGGATTAATGGCGGTTTTATCTTCCTCAATGTCTACAATTGCGAAGTCCACGGATAGACAATATTGGCAACCTCAATTAAGACATCCTCCGCTATTCCTATGGGATAAACATATGAATGATTTGCTAAGGAAAGTCTAAGATTGGTCTTGGTCGGTTCCTCCTTAGTCAACTTATTATAGGTAGCGGTATTATGTTTACATCGGATCACACAGTCGGCCAAGGCATTTAGGTTCTCTAAGTCACCTATGCTACATGGAATTACAAAGTTCCCGAGATCTCTTGCTTCTTAGTTCTTGGCTTTCTCGAATCGACTCATACATAGGTCCAATAGGCATGGTGTCATACTCTTCCTCTCTATTTCACCTAAGAGGGCTTTCCTAAGAACATCATTGCACCTAAAGTTTTTCAATTGGTTAACGATTGTTTTCTTATTGATCTCATGCTTAAGGTAATGTTTGATGAATTTGGGTTCATCATCGGTCGAGTCTCATTCTTATCCTTACTATCCTTGCGCTCTCGGGCTCCTTCTTCTCAGCTGCTCCATCCTCATCGAAGCAATGGAAATGGCGTTAACGAGCAAAGTGGGGTGGCATGCTCATCGTTCCTCACTAGAACCTTCTCGGAATCTTCGTCTTAGTGTACTCTTTCACTAAGTCCATCATCTCCGCCATTTTTTTACGTGTTTCATCCCTTTGTCCATTGAAGGCTTTTAAGAGGTGTCGATCTTGGCTGTCATCTCGCTTTGTCGTTGCTTGAAATTGGCTTCAAGTTGCGTCAATCGAGCTTCTTGAGATGACATGAATTTGGACACCATTCCCTCAAGACTAGTGGAAGTTCCGGTGTTTGGAGGGTTGTTGTAGGATTTTCCTAAGTTATTTGGCTCGAGCTTAGGAGTCTCATAGGAGCTCATTAGGAATTTGGCTTGATCTTCAAGTTCGATCGTCCTACGATTGGAAGGTTGTGAGTCAATAGGGGGCAAAGAGACTGCCTTATCAGTTTTGGACAACTCACGGGGGTCATTCCAACATTCGTTTTCATAAAGGGCAAGGTCCTCTATTGTACCCCACGATTCTTCCACGGTGAGTTTACTAAGTTTACCACCGGCCGCTTGGTCGATGGATTTCTTAGTTGAGAAGTTGACACAATCATAAAAGATTTGGACTAGAAGCCAAAGATCGATGCCGTGATGAGGACTTTGTGGAGCAAGTCCTTAAATCGAGTCCACGCCTCGTCTGAGTTTCACCTTGACATTGTTGGAACATCAAGATGTCATTCCTAAGTTTGGCGATTCTCTCGGTGGGAAAAATTGGGCGAGGAAGCGAGTGGTGAGATCTTCCCAACTTGAGATGGATCCGCGGGAAGTCGGTCAAGCCAATTACTAGCTTGGTCCGTAGAGAATTGGAAGAGGCAGACGCGTGGTCTCCCGAGTAGTAGCATCAAGGTCGATGGAATCGACAATTTTAAGAAATCCCTAAGATCTTGATTTGGATCTTGAACGAAGTCCATGGAATGCACATCCGTTTTGCACCAACCGGATGGTGTCGGATCGCAGGCCGTAGTTTGGGCTTGGTCGGGAAGCTCAATGGTGTTCCTATAGCCTAAGTGGCTTGGTCTCGAGTATTCACCAAAGTACGGGCTCTTGGCGGGTCATTTGGTGGTGGGTTGATGAGTGGTGGTTGGTCATCACCTTCCATGATGAAAAGTGATGGGATTACGAACAAAGGTCACGAAGAAGGGGATAGACTAAGAGAAAGCTAAAATGAGAAACATTTACTTGATAGGAATCAAGCAAAGAAACCTAAGCGAGGTGGACTACTAACTAGCTATTCTATTCCCGTGGCGTAAAAACTTGATAACGCTACACGGGTCGTTCGGGGTCAAAGGAACTTCCTTTTCGTTGAGCAAGTTTTTCAACACCCTAGGCGATGAACCTAATCGTTGTAGTGTAGTATTAGGGTAAGCCACGGGTATTGATATCGTTCTCTAGGGAATAGGAATGCTAGTGAGAAGTTACTACGCTAAGGTTAAGGTTGAGGAAGATTATTTTTATCTTTTTATGTTTTTAGAAAATGGAAAGGTACGAATCTCGGGTATTGGATTTGGGGGTTGGTATTGCTACCGATTACTTCTACTATTATCTAATCTAATTAACTAAGCTAAGGTGAGGATAGTCTATGTCTATTGTTGTGTGCTCGTATGATAGTTAAAGATGTGTTTACCTAGATGCTACTACTCCTAGTTATCTCCTATTGAAGGTTGAATTGTCACGTCCTTATTCTTAACGCGTTGTGTTTTCTAAGGTCGTAAGGTGTGCATTCCCTAACTCTTTGAAGTCACCTTTAATTGTAGTAAACAAAATCCACTAGGTCATTCATAAACTAACTTTGAGGTTATCTTTGGGTTTAGTAAACAAAATCCATTAAGTCATTCATAAACTATCAAAGATTTATCAAGTATTAAACACAACGATAGCCTAGTCGCACTCCTAAGCCAATTACAATTAAGATAAGAGACAACCTAACAATAATTAACAAGTAGGTTTCATATATCTAAGCAAACACACAAGTAATTTAGCCGGACATGGTAAACATGCAAGCATACACACAATCAATCAAACATAGGATAGACATAATGATAAATTGAATATATGGATTAAGATATAATCAACAAACCATTACAAGATGTTTTGGATTGATTGAAACCTTCAAAGTTCTTTGGAAAACACCTATCTAATCCACGGAATCGAAGTTAGGGTTTAGAGCCTACAAAAGTGAAGTTATAATGTTCTATTTATAGGCGATTTTACGTCGGCAAAGGGTGGCGTCACACATAAAGAGTGACGTCGTCGCGATGACTTTTTTCACCGGATGTAGATTTTCTCGTTACGGTCGCGTGGGCTTTGAATCACCTAAATTCGAGTTCGTATGCAAAAGTTATGGCCAAAGCAGTATCGGCTACTTGGCGCATGTTGTGACTTGATCGACTTGTGGCGTCACCTTATGGTTGTGGCGCCGTCCCTTCGATTTAAGGCGTCGTCGGATCAAATCTAGGGCGCTGAGTAGCGACGGCCTACTCTTTTAAAGCCCGGCGTCGTCACTTGAAAATAGGGTTTTGGCTTCGTATCGTCATAAAAATCCTCCGACGGCGTCGCGAGATAAGCGATGGCGCCGTCCCCTTGTAATTTAGCGACATGAGTGTCTCGATTCTTGACTTTGGCCATTTTCTTCATATATCGCGCCTTTTCATCCAAATAAGTGCCATTCTGACGGTTTGCCTTCAAGAGACCTAAAAGTGAAAAGGCGATATTAAGCAATAACGAATACAAAAGTGATCAAATAAGGCTTAAACGACCCACGAAAAAGGTAAGTTTTAAAACCTTATCATCTATGTTGGAAGATTTTTTGGATGACATGATGATGGTTGTTTGTGAGGTTGAGAGTGATGAAGATGCAAGCATTTTGGGAATCCTATTTATAGAGAAAAATAATGCATTTGTAATGAATGCTTGACCCAAAATGTGGACTAAAATCTAATGATTAGATATGAATTTAAGGCATGTGATCATGAAAACACAAGCATTAAGTAACATACTCATTAGTAAAAAGAAAAAAAATGATGAAAATATAGAGGTTTTTAGCCAAAGTGAGAAAAATAGAAGAGAACTTCAGCTTCTGTCTCACGGATCCTTCTCTTGAGAGAACCGCCCAGCGTTAATGCTGGGATCCGTGGTACTGGTGACTCAGGCAGCTCAAAATTTTCCTTTTGGAAAAAATTGTGCCTAGCGTGTGCCTATATGCAAACCATTTGTAGTTGCGGTTATCTCGACTCCTAAAAAGAAAAGAAAAATAGACTAGAATTAAAAAAACATACTATTATGTGAGATAACCCGAGTGCTCCTAATTCATTGTTGCTTAAATGAATGTACCCGAAAACACATATTAGTTATGTGTCCTCTTTAGCATTCAAAGACATGAGATGCAATGAAAAGCGGGTTTTACTTTGCATTAATAATGAAAAGAGGTTTGTCCTAGGCGTGAAATAGCTTTTATGAAAGTGATACGGAAAATGTATCCTTTTAGAAAGCATTTTGAAAAAGTTTCTTTGTTCAAGAAAGCGTTTATCCTTGAGAAAGAAAATAAGTATGAAACTACGTGTTATAAGAGAAACTTACCTTGAAAAGTAAAGGAAAATTATGAAAGTATGAGTTGTAAATAAAACCTATCTTGGGTTTTGAAAACTCCGTATTGTTTGTGAGTTGTATGTGAAATAGAGATCCTAGACTCGAGAAGAAGAAGGCTAGTGTTTACATACCTTCTAGAGTTTAAAACTAATTACGACGATTGTTCCATGAGACAAAGACCAAGGCAAGTAGGTTGAATTGTTCCCGCTTCAACGGTTTGGTGAGGACGTTAGCTATGTTGTCTTCGGATGCTACCTTCTCAATAGAGATGTTCCCCTTTTGAACATTGTCTCTTAAGAAGTGATGACAAATCTCTATATGCTTGGTGCGAGAGTGCAATACTGGATTCTTGCTTAAGTTGATGGCACCTTTGTTGTCACATAGAATGGCTATGTCACTTAGATGAATGTCGTAGTCAACCAACACTTGTTTTATCCATAGTGCTTGTTGGCATGCTTTGCCGGCGGAGACATATTCAGCTTCGGTTGTTGATATGGCCAATACCGTTTGCTTCTTCGAGAACCAAGATGTTAAACAATATCCCATGAAAGTACATACACCACTTGTACTCTTTCGGTCAACATAATCACCTGCATGGTCAGAATCTGCATATACAATTATTTCTGCCCCCGTACTCTTAGGATACCACAATCCTAATTGAGTCGTACCCTTAATGTATCTAAATATTCTTTTGACTGCTTCTAGATGTGATGTTTTAGGATCTTCTTGAAACCTAGCACATAGACAAACACTCAACATGATATCCGGCCGACTAGCCGTAAGGTAGAGAAGACTACCAATCATGCCACAGTATTTTGTGTTATCAATGGATACGCCGTCTTCATCTTTTGTAAGTTTAGTGTCGGATGAAATTGGTGTTCTTATGGGTTTTGACTCTTATAAACCAAATTTCTTTAACATCTCCTTTATGTATTTAGATTGATTAAAGAAGATACCATCTTCTACTTGTTTGATTTGTAGACCAAGAAAAAAACTTAGTTCTCCCATCATACTCATCTCGAACTCGTCATGCATGATTTTAGAGAAATCATCACACATGTCTTGACAAGTAGATCCGAATATAATATCATCCATGTATATTTGAACAATGATTATATGTGATTCCTTTTCTTAGTAAAAGTGTATTATCAACTAACCCCATGGTGTAGTTTTTTTATTAAAATGACTTGAGTCTATCATACCAAGCTTTTGGGGCTTGTTTAAGGCGATAAAGAGCTTTTTAACTTATACACATGTTTAGGTTTTCAAAATCGATAAAGCCCGGAGGTTGAGCTACATATACTTCTTCGTTAATAAAACCATTTAGAAAATCACTTTTGACATCCATTTGATGAAGCTTAAGATCATTAGCACAAGCATAAGCAAGAAGTATTCTTATAGACTCTAATCTAGCCACGGGGGCATAGGTCTCATCAAAGTCTATTCCTTCTTGTTGATTATACCCTTGGGCAACGAGTCTAGCTTTGTTTCTAGACATTACACCGTTTGCATCTAACTTGTTTTTATATACCCATTTGGTTCCTATTATGGTTTGATTACTAGGTGGAGGGACGAGTGTCCAAACATCGTTAGAAACAAATTGATTTAACTCTTCTTGCATAGCCATTACCCAACTTTCATCTTTTATGGCTTCTTGTGTATTCTTAGGTTCTATGGTTGAGACAAAACAAAATAAGCTACTTTGGTTTTGGACTTGAGACCTTAAGGTTCTTTCGTTTAATTTTCCTATGACCTTATCTACGGGGTGATCTTTATACTCTTTAATATTGATGTTTTCATTATTTAAAGGTTCATCTTCTTCGTTTGTATTTTTCTTTATTTCTATAGCTTCACTCTCGACAATCTCGTCATCGACAAGAGGTAGCGTAGGTTTTGGTGGACTCTCATCAAATTTTTACGTTTAATGACTCTTCAACCTTCATTGTTTCTTTATTTAATATGACATAAGCTTTGCTATTAGGAGAGTAACCTAAAAGATTCCTTCGGTTGATTTAGGATCAAATTTTGTAAGTTATTCTTTAGTATTAAGTTGAAAACATTTGCTACTAAAGACTCTAAAATGATCTAACGTAGGATTTTTGCCTCGAAGTAACTCTTATAGAGTTTTACCTAAAAATGGTCTAATTAAGACTCGGTTAAGTATGTACGTTGATGTATCAATGACATTGCACCAAAACTTTTGAGGTAATGGATTCTCATTTAACATGGTGCGACTCATTTCTTGTAGGGTTCTATTATTTCTTTCAACTACCCCATTCGATTGTGGAGTCGAGGGCCGAGAAGTTGTGAGCAATACAATTAGCATCACAAAGGCTCCAAATTGCACTTCATTATCGAATTCCTACCATGATCCGTTCTAATAGACACTATAGGACTTCCTAATTGTCTTTGGATTTTATTACTTAATATTTCAAAGTAATCGAACGTTTTAGTTTTTTTCTTTAAAAATTTAGTCCATGTGTACCTAGAGTAATCATCCACTATAACCAAAGTGTAGTAGTTGCCTCCATAACTTTGGATAGCGGATGGACCAAATAAATTCATGTGTAGTAATTCTAGACACTTAGTTGTAGAGACTATGTTTTTAGCTTTGTGACTAGCATGGACTTGTTTTCCTTCATTACAAGCATCACAAAAGTGATGTTCATATTTTAATTTTGGTAGATCTCTTACTAGATCTTTGGATGATAGCGATTGAAGAAGTCGCATATTGGCATGACCCAATCTCCGATGCCATAAGGTCGAGGTATCATCCATAGAAGTAAGATAAAGTTTTTCTTTAGGTTCATTACCGATTTTAATGACATAGACTCCATGTTTCCTAATTCCTCTACCTATAGTGATACCTTTTTTCAATATCTTACTACCGGTTTCATTAAAAAGTACGTTACACTTCTTATCACATATTTGTCCTATACTTCAGAGGTTAAATTTTAGGTTTTCTACGTGACACACATCGTTAATGGTTAGAGATTTGTTAGAAATCGTACCTTTACCGATGATTTTGCTTTTGCTATTTCCAAATACCACATTTTCTCCATTGAAGGATTCATATGTGGAAAATAAATCTTTATTGCCAGTCATGTGCCTCGTGCACCCGCTATCCTTGATCCACTCATCTGAATCTAGGTCGACCTTTAAGCACACCTAAGAAAACAATTAACTCAAAATTTTGGTCCCCATTTGTTCATGGGTCCATTAGTGTTAAACATTCTATTCATGTTAGACATATATCGAAAATGTGAGTATGCGTTCCATGGTGCAGAGTTTTGAAATGGAAAACCGTTTTGCATATTAGGTTCCATCCCATTTGATGGTTACTTCCGGATAAACATTATTAGGTCTCCTAAATGTATTCGGTTTTGAAAATGATGGACCTTTGTTTCTTGTAAAACTTTGATTTTGTCTTGAGGTGGTTGTCTAATAGTAACATGGGTTGGTTTCTTCTTATTAACAATAACAAAATCGGTTCTAGATGAGGAAGCTATATTATTGCTAATGTTTGCTTGGTGACCGACGGATCCCCAGTTGTACACTAGCGGTTCCCTTTTGTGGGATCCGTGACTACGATGGTTTGTTTTCTATTGCTTTTATGAATTGTGTTTCTTTGTTTTCACTAGTTGACGCATCAAGTTCTTGAAAGCCTAAACCTTTTGGTTGTTTCTGTTTAACACTATCTAATATCATATCTAGAGTATTAGTATTCATTCTAGCAATCTTAGAGTCTAGATGATCAACTAGTGTTTGAAGTTGAAAGCAAAGTTCACATTTCCCACTTGCTATCTTCCCTTTTCTAGGCGTTTTAATTTTGCTTTTAACTCAATGACTTCCTTTTCTAAACGTAGATTTTGGTTTTCAAAACTTGTTTTGTTGATTACTTTAAACTAATTTTTAAATTTTATCATATTCATTATAAACGAGTCATCATCTAATGATGAGCTACTATAGTATTCGTGACATACCTCGTCATTTGCCATGAGACAAATTTCTTCATCCTCCTCCTCGCTCATTCCCCACGAACCGCTCACGAACGCTTTTTGTTCATCACGTTTGGGACACTTACTAATAAAGTGGTTGGGATCCCATATTTAAAACAAGCGCGTTCATCCTCGGCCTTCCGTCATCTTTGCTTTTCCGAACCCTTTCTTGTCGTCATAAGGTTGTTTGACGTATCTTCCCTTTCTTCTAAAGAACTTCTTGAAGTCCCTTACCGCCATGGCATACTCTTCGTCATCGCTATCCGAAGAGGAGTTTTATTAATCGCTTGAGACCTTCTTGGCTTAAGGGCAAGAGATTTTTGCTTCTCTTTCACTTTTGAGGCTTCAGAATCTTTAGCGAGGACAAACTCATAGACTTTTAAATTGCCTATGAGTTCATCGAGGGTGAGGATTGACAAGTCTTTTAATTCTTCGATTGCCGTCACCTTAGATCTCCACTTGGATGGAAGTGCCCTTAGATATCTCCTAACATGATTACGACTAGAAAGACTCATCAAGTGCTTGTAAAATGTAATTATAGTATTAAAGTTAGCAAAAGAATGATCTATAGTTTCTCATCCGATATTGAAAATTGTTCATATTGTTGAACAAATAAGTCTATTTTATTATTTTTAACTTGTTGATTACCTTGATGAGTTACAACTAAAGAGGTAGCGAAGTAAACTGCACTCACATTATCACAATAAAAAGGGGTAGCGAAAGATAAAGGGGTATGCGGCTCACGTAATAAATTCTGCACCCAACATGTCTCAACAACCGCATTGGCAACAACACGATACTCTGTCTCAGTCTATCGCCTGTTGACGCTTAGAAGACCAAGAGAGTAAGTTGTTACCAAAAAATAGATAATACCGAAGTCAAACGTCGAGTAGTGGGGCAACCAACCCAATCTGCATTCAAGTAAGCAACTAAAGATGTTGTAGAAGAAGAATATAACTGTAACCCATGATCCAAAGTGTCTCGAACATAGTGTAAAATCCGCTTAAGAACCAAAAAATAAGGCTCCCGAGGATCATGCATACATAGACACACGTGTTGCACTCCATAAGAAAATTTTGAGCGAGTAAAAGTAAGATACTAAAGAGCACCAACAAGACTACGATATAATGTTGGATCAGAAACCGGATCACCGTCAACACCCAGTTTTGACTCAATATCAACTGAAGTCCGACTTGGGTTGCACTGGACCATATGTGCTCTCTCAAGAATGTCAGCAACATACTTATGTTGAGATAAAAACATGCCCGATGAGTCACGCATAACGTAAATACCCAAAAAAATAATTAAGCGACCCAAGATCCATTATGAAAAACTCTTGATGCAACGAGGCAATAATCTATTGTAATTATACCTCGGAAAAAGCATTCATAAAATAATCTGCTGTAATAATCTGCTCTCATACCATGTTAAGTGTAAATTGTGTTGTGCATTATGATAAAGGATCAATACATAATATAGTGTACAAATGAATATTTTAGAAACGGGTTTGAGCCCAATATACTAATCCACTATACATATTGTCGACTAACAATTTGAGAAAGGAAGTGTTTTAACAAAGATAAATAGTTACTTAGAATGTGAAAGCAATTGAAACATTAATCATCAAAAGTTCAAAACATTACATGGGTGTCTCAAAAATATACTGCAAGGGGTTGTCCCATTCCCTTTAAGGAACCTAAACAATATTTGGTTCCTAAGCAAAACCTAAAAACCCTACAACCTAAATGTTGGAATTAGATTGCAATAATTACATCATTTCTTTCATCCCCCCATTATACTACTTTGATACTTGCAGCACCCCATATTATATATTCAGTCTTGGCTTATTGACACCCTCTTCATCGACGAAAATAGAGATGAAACGGCTTCTCCAACCGTCAAGTATAGCATATTTGGTTGCAGAAGATTATCTGTTCCACCCGCATTTTGCAATTTCTCCATCACTTCTCCTACGGATTCACCAATACAAGCTGTAAAAATTCAAAATAAGGACTCGAAATTGTTAGTCATGACTGAAAAGGAAAAAAAAAACAAAAAAAAGTAATCAAAATATTGAATAGGACTTGCCTCAACACCCCTCTTTTCCAATACCCTTCTGAGTTCTTGGAAAAATGTCACTCCATTTGTGTCTATCGCACTTACAGCTGAAAATTTACAAAAAAAGAAGACATTATTTTTAGATAGCAACTTTGTGTGTGAAAACAAACCGGTATATGAGTTGGTTGCCCTAAATAAACTTATAAACCGATTTGAGTTGTTTGACAAAGTTAGTCTGTTAGAAACAAGTTTAACCTAAATCGACTTATACAACCTATCAATAGGTCAAGATTGCCACATAACTTTGTTCAATCTTGCAACAAGTGAAATTTAAAAGTTACCTGCGAGATCTAGAAGCACATATCTGAGACTAGAATGACTTTTGGTATCTTCTTCATCCTCATAATCTAGTATCCACCTCAAAATCCTTCAAGAAACAATCGAAAATAAAAACGGCGTTCACTTAGTAAACATAAAAATATGACTGCTAGACCATTTTTCCGATGAAAAAATAGGAAATAAATACCTGTCATTGAGATAATTAGAGTTGGCAAAGTTGATCGGTGCTTGGATACTCAAAATCAAGAAACCGGGGATTGAAACAGCATCCTTGTACTGATGTTTGTTCCTAAATATGTCGGTACCAGGTATGTTCCCCAACACCACTGTCTTAGGTCTTGTCATTTGCAACACCATCTTAAATATCGAAATCCCAACCTAAAAAAAATTATAATCAATTTATAAGTTTATTTACATTCTATATGGTTATATACATTTTCTCATTATGTTACTGTAAAATATACTTACGGCCAGTGCAAGTCCTTCTTGTACCGAGATAAAGATGACACCAAAGAAAGCACATAGCATCACCACAAAATCGAATTTGTCAACTTTCCATATTTGGTAAGCAGCTGGAAGGTCAATGAGGCCAACGACGGCTGTCACAATGATGGCGCCCAATACAAGGTTGGGTGTATACCGAAACAATGGCATCAAGAAAAGAAGTGTGACCATAACCGTCACGGCCATGACTATATTGGAAACTGCGGTTTTGGCTCCTGCATTGTGGTTCACAGCTGACCGCGAAAATGCACCTATAAATGGTAGCCGTTAGATTAGAAGTAAAAAATTTAAGATTCACAAGTTGTGAACCATGTTAGGCTCACAAATGACCCCGAAAGTGCAATTATTGTAAATTTTAGTACATGACAAATTATAAATATATGTCACAACACACATTGAAGCCTTTTTGGTTAAAAATATCGAAATTCAAAACTACTATTATACCGGTAGTGATGTAGCATGATGTTGTGGAACCAACAACATTCATGACTCCAATTGCTATCATTTCTTTGTTACCATCAACTTGGTAATTTTTTATGGCAGCAAATGTTCTCCCTACAGCAATCCCTTCCTGCGTAAAAAGAAAGAAAAAACATTTTATAGCATAACGAGCTAAGTATTACACGCTGTAATCGATTATGTAGTAAAAAAATGTAACTTACAGTGAGGGAAATGATGCCAGTGATGATACCAGTTTTCAAAACTAGACCAATGTGACTTCCATGAAAATGCAACATGTTCCATGAAGGTGGATTTAGTCCTTGTTCTAGTTTTCCAATCTATTTAAGGACACAAGTTAATAATACATTAGAATTTAATTATCGTTAGTTTGTAATATCTGAGTGGATAAAATTTATATCATACTTACCACAGAAATGCCATGTTTTTGAGCTTTGAAAACAAATATAATGAGTGTAGACAGGATAACCGAAAGGAGAGGCGCTCCTGCTGATACCCAAAACAGTTTCGGTTTCTTTATGCTCTGCATAAATGATAAATCAGTAACATTCATTAGCAGAGCTAGAAAATTATTAATATAGGAATGAACAAACGAGAAAAAAGTGTGATCACACATGTCATTACTCATCTGTTTTAAGACGTATAATTAATCATACTCGGGCCTTTTTTTTTTTTTTTTAGTTACCAATTTACTTGCTTTAAAAACTGGTTAATCTGATGCTTATATCATTAGTATAAACACAACATTAGAACCTTTTAGTACTAAAGTTGTATGATTATATATTTGGCTATTTGCACTAATGACAAACTTTTTCAATTTGTTATACCAAACAAACATTAAACGAATCAACTAGTCATGAGTACAAATGTGAAATGTGGATAGATCGAATCAATAATAATATAAATAAATAAAAAGGAATTTCTGTTTCATAAAGAAAAATAATTGAAATAAATATGTCTTTTAATATAAAGTAGCCTTATTTTCGTACCGTCCTACCTCGTGACATGTTTTTTGGACCTTCATGACATGTTATTTGCGGCTGTTATTTAAGACTATTTTTGTATGTAAAGTTAGAATGTTTTACAGCTTTTATTAACACAATTTAGGGATATACTATAGAGACCCCTATATGAGTCAATCGTACAAACTGCGAAGTATAAAATATGACATCGCGATGCATACAGTACAACTCTTCAATGCGTGTAATGATTAGAAACCCCCTGTAGGGGGGTCTGTATAAACTGCCTATTAGATCACTAGATGCAAAAATATACTTACAATATGTCTTGTCACAAGCAAGAAGATCAGAAAACTAGACCCCATCAAGATTGTTTGCCATGACCACTGCAATCAAAGATTTAATACACAATTAATAAGTAACAAACAAATCCAAAAATAAATTTATATCAAGCTGTAAACATCAATACACTTGAGACACTTGATAGTTTGGATAAATGTTATTATCAAGCATATATCTATGCTTTCTGTTTGTTTGGTTTTATGTGATTTTTTGGTAGTTAGTTCAAAACTAGAGGCGGACCGAGGGGGTTTTTGGGGACGCATGTGAGTCATATGATTTTTTTATTATTATTGTAAAATCTGGTCATAAATCTCAATTTTTTCAAAAAGTACTTTGTCCAGAAAAACCGTGTTATAAATATTTTTGTCGTTTTAATCCGTGTTTTAAAACTCGGGTTGACTTGGTCGGTTGAATCGAGAACAGATTAGGTAACAAGAAGCCGGTTTTGAGAAAACCGGTTAAACTGATTGAACCACGAACCAGTAGCTCGGCCAGGTCAATTAAAACCGGTTTTAAAACATTGGTTTAATAAAATGCACATGATAACCAACCATTAGTTACGAATCCACTACCAATCATCCCATAGCAGTTTTGTTTTGTTCTGTTTCATTTTTTGGTTCTAGACATTTTTACAAGATAAACCTAATATCCAAATATCTCAATGTAATCTAAGTTTTCTTGTACACTTGTGACAACTTGTGTTAAAATGACAAAATAAAAGTGTGGCAATAAGTTACCTCTTTAGTATTGTGAAAAACAGAGGACATGACAGGAACCAACCCCATTTCTTTCGTGAAATGTGTGATACCAAGAAGAGCTTTCAATTGTTGAAGTGATACTATGATTGCTGCTCCAGCCATAAATCCAATAAGTGTTGCCTTTGACAAGAAGTCTATTATGAAGCCAAGCCTATAAGC
Source organism: Chrysanthemum lavandulifolium (assembly GCA_022545495.1). NCBI lineage: Eukaryota > Viridiplantae > Streptophyta > Magnoliopsida > Asterales > Asteraceae > Chrysanthemum > Chrysanthemum lavandulifolium. The sequence continues at coordinate 67,448,073 of CM040241.1, forward strand.
ACAAATTTATTAGTACAATAGTACATCATGTATTATAGCTTTGTACATTATGTCTTGATCAATAAAAAAGTTGTTGGTCCCCTTTGGACCCATAGAATGTTTTTGAGAAAAAGATGTCAATTTGGTGGACTTTCATTTGACTATTATACTACCACCAGAATTGAATCAATATATTTTTTTTATCAAATTGCCAAGTATCTCTCACACTGTAAACGTTTAGTTAACGGGTCAAAAGAGCTTTGAGAAAAAAGTCACATGTTCTCACAACGCGTGACTAAAAGATCACTTGATGGCAGTCGGCGCCCAAAAGAGTTGCATGAGTCAGGGTTTCCGTCGATTTAAACCTTTTGAGTAATGTTCATAAATCAGAAAGTAATCTAGTTATATTAACATCTCATCTAGTTCTATGTTAAGAAGTACAAGTTTTTTTTTTTTTTTTTTTTTTTTTTTTAATTATTATTATTCTTTTTGACCGTGGTCTAGAGTGTCACATTTTTTTTTAAGTGAACAGTTTCGAGTTAGAGTATGGACCTTAAAAAGCCAAGAGAGGCTTGAAAGAGGCCAGCAAAGAAGGTAGAAGTGAAAGCCAATTGAAGAAACAAAATAGGGTCTTGTGTAGGTGACACTTCTTGTCTTAGCATTGACCCCATTAATAGTGATGCTATTGACACTGGTCCAACTGCCAGATCTCTTGAGCTCCCTAGTATAGCATATACTAGTGGTGGCACAAAACTTGAATCTACATCAGTCAACACCAACAACAACAACAAAAAATGTAATAAGTATTTGTAATCATTTGGAAAACCTTAAACATGTATTTTTAATGAGTTTTTGCACATTTTTTGTGGTTAAACTACTTGTAACATGCATTTTGGATGTTTGCTATGTTTTTCTCTAGGTCTTAAAGTGATTGATTACATTAATTATTGAATAGTTCATGACAAAAATTGTTATAGTGCAAAGATTCTTTTTGCACTTACTTCATATTTAGAAATTATCTGTTCATGTAAAGTATAGTTACTTTTTGGAATTCCCACAAAACATGTTTGTTCAAAGAGTCAAGAACTAGCTTTTTCTTTTAAAAATTACTTGCTAAGTTAGTAAGTTTTAATCATGATGGTGTAAAGAAAAAGAAAAAAATACTTACATAGACCAACTATAGGAGGGAGATTGGCAAGCTTTGCATAGCTTATACCCTAAAAAAACAACAATAAAACCAAAAGATAATTTATGTCAATATTCATGAAGCAGATAGTCTTATATAAGTATATATAATTGTCATTTTCAGAAGAGAAAAAACAGCATAAGCCAAAACAAATTTAAGACAAAGATATGATTTACCTGAGGAATAGCTAAACTAGCAATTGTGAGACCAGAAACAACATCAGACTTGAATAGGTTAAGATTGTATTGAGGACCCCATTGAAGTATAGGAAAAATGTATTGAAAACCAAGAAGCCATTTTTGCTTAATGGATTGTCCTTTAAATTGTCTTAAAGGATCATCAGGAAAGAAGGTTTCTTTGAGCCTATTTTTCAGCTTTTGCAAACTACTTCTTTTTGGTGGTGTCTCAACCTTATGAATCTCCATGGCTATCTCTACTCTATGATGATGGCTTTCATCAAACTTTCCCTCCATTCTTTGGGCTTTTTTTCGACTATTCGATAACACGAATAGTTCAAGATAATTAGCTAGAGGATTGTATTAGAGGAAGTAGAAGAAGAAGGAGATGATGGAATCAACATGAGGTGTTGGATGCACTTATATAATGAATCATGGTTGGTGTTGTTTATGTCATCTTATGAGACATGCACCCCCACATATCCATCAACTTTCCAAATGTAAGAAAGAGAGATTAACTTTCTTAATTTTACAAGAAAAAGAGATAGGACTAAATGAGTATGAAATAGTGTATGGATGAGTGTTAGGGAGCTTTTTAGGATTCTGGTTAAGCTCAAATGGACATAAAACAAAAGGGTTTTGATTGGCTTGATGAGTGGATCAATAATTGAAAAGGGTTATAGATTCATGTCTCAAGTGTTTCTTACTTTCTTAATTGATTGCTTCTTATTTATGGAAGGTGCACATCTCTAAGCTGGTTATGACTTCAATGGTGGACAGTTGAACATGGTTTAAATGCATTTCTGATGTATACAAAGATGCTATAAAGAAAATTTGTCTCTCGCTACGTATCATGGTCGGTATGACAGTTCTCGATAATTGGATGATACATGAGTACATTCTATTTGAAAGTTCGAATATTCTTTTACGTGTGATTTCACTTTACTAAATTTAGCTGTGAGACGGTTGTAATGCTACGACGTATCTATTTGTGTTCTTTTCGTTTCCACGTTACCTTGACGATTTTTGCTAGTCGAATTACAAGGATCGGTAGTTTTCTTATTATGCTATGTGAAATGAATGTAACTTTCTTTATTTCCATACAAATATGTGTTGGTATTACTTTCATTAGATATAATACCGGTTTGGAGCTCAATATGCATTGGATTCAACCCATGGACCAAATCACCAAAAACCTAATATAATTTGGCAAAAAGGCAAAGTGATTTTATGGGCAAGTTGTGTGCTTTTTAACATATTGGTGGGATATGGGAAGTAGGCCAACCTGGTCATGTTTTTTCCTTTTGACCATGGTAATTATTTCTTGTCTTGTTTTTTTCTTTCTGTATTTAGAATCATTTGATGTGTTTTAGAATCGGAATTGATTTACACATTTTTTTATTAGGACACTCTAAGTAACTCATTAGACAATTGTATCATATTTATATCCGGTTTTAATAACTTGTATGGTGAGTGTGCAAATAAAAAAGAAGAGTGTGTAAGTCACCTCGTTTTTAGAATGATTGTCTACTTTTATCTTAGGCAATGAAAAAGCATCTAAATTGTTGGATTATGGGAGTTGGTTAATACAAGAGCGACTAGAAGTGTGTGGTATGGGGGCACACACGTTAAACCCGAGAGTACGTTATGTACATTTATACTTGAACAAAGTACACGACCCGTTTTATGCATGCAACCCGATTATCTACACGACCCATTGGATAGTTTCTTTCAACATGGGTCGGTTTTGGTTTGCCTTGAGAGTTGAGCCTAGTCCAAACGTAATCGGTGGTGTTTGGATTTGTGACTTGGAGCTCAAGTTTTGAGTCCAAGTGAAACTAGGTTTCTAGTACTATATATACAAACACACCATGCATCTAAAACTCACGACATACTATCCCTAAACCTCTGCCAAATCGATTCAACTTCAAGGTTTTTACCCGATCGGTTTTTTCCATAAAATCCGATTAGGGTTTGTTTGGTTTATTGAATTCCTAAAGCTTGCATCGTTTGATCCAAGAAGTGTTTTAGCATTTAAAGTTTCTGCTTGTTCCTGGTTTACGAATTGTAGCAGCAAGGTGATGTGTGATTTTCTGTTCGCTTTGATCTCGGACAGAAAGCGGTATATATCGGACAAGTATTGTCCGATATCGGGTGAAACGCAGAAGGTTTCTTGGGTGTTGTTGTGATATCTCGGACAAGAGGAAAAGGTGTTTTCTTGCTCCCTTGGTTCGTGGTTTTTTCAAGTATTCAAATTGGGTAAACGTTCTCAACTAGCTTTATCAAACGTATTCGTGGTTAAGTGTTTGTGTGTTGACTCGTAGAGGTATTCGTTTTGAATACTTGGTTTCTTGTTCGTTTATTACTTGCGGGTGACTACGAGGGTTAGTTTTCTTGATCCTTTTTATTTATTATTGTTTATTAATTATGTGTTAACCTAATTGCATAAACTAGATCCAATTCCGCTGCGTACTCGTTGCGTTACTTGGTTAACTAGATCTAAAATCCCAACAGTGGCATCACGAGTCAACTCGTTTTTGTGATTATGGGTTACACACTTTAATAAACATGTTAAAAGGTTGCATGAAATCTAATTAGTTATTCGTTTTATTTTTGTTTTGACAACTATAATGCAATACTTGTCAAATTATTAATAAAAAATACCTAGACACAAACTAATTGTATTAAATTGTTAATTAGAATTATAATGTTAATTAGAATTAATTTGTTAATTAGAATATTAATAATAAGAATTATATTGTTAATCAAATACATAAAATAGCATAATTAATTGTTAATTAAGTTTGCCATGATTTTATATGTTTTTCCGGCTATAAGACCCACTAAATTGCTTTTTGTGATGTATGGGGCGATCTAGGTTTCGTACCTAGTGACGGTCTTATGGTTCTCCTTTTGGGGAAGACTCGCGAGAGAACTCGGAACAATATGTGTTTATTAATGTTTTATGTTTATATGTTTGTGATTCCTTATGTGCATAATTGTTACTTATTTTTTACACCTAATTGTATGCAATATGGAATAATAGATATCGTAAACATAACATTAATAATGGTCTTTATTTACACGCCTAAATACCATGCTCATTGTAACCTGCTATTTATTTCGTGGAAAATTGTTTTTGTTAAATAAAGTGACCTAAACTATTGAAACAAGTTTTTCATGAATTTAAAAACTAGACGCTATGGACACTTGGGATGTACGGCTCACCCACTAGAACATACTATAAAGGGGTTTAAGGAAGTGCGCAGTTGCACCTAAAGGATTTCCGGTTATTGCCTAGCCGACCGGTCCTCCGCCTCCTGCGAGTTCGATTGGAGCTACCGTGAACCATGATGATCACTACAGTGTCATTACCAAAAGTTTTTAAAATAAGTGTTACAAAGTTGTTTTGCATGCTTTTTTCTACACGATTTTACCACATTTATGTGAATACCCTATGTGTAAAATTTTAAGTCTATGCCAACCAACTATGAACACGTGCATTTGGCTTGACCTCTTTGGTCAGACCTTAGGGCCATTCCAATCCATGGTGATTATTATTCATTGGTCAGACCTTTGGTGATTTTTGCTAGTTCTTACTTGGTCGACTTATTTCGAGTATGCTTCGTCAGACCTTGGACCCGAGGCATAAGATGAGAACTAAACATGCTTTTGACATTATTACTTGTTTACTAATGCCTTAAACAGTCTCGTAAAGTCTAAGAGTTGTATTATGTAATTAACGCTCGTCGCTTACCTCTTGTCCTACTTAGTTACTCATTGGTCAGACCTTTGGTAAATAAGTGGGAGTGCAAGATGGATCTTAGTCTTATTAGTAATTAATTAGCTAGTTAATTATTTTAAGAAGTTAATTATCGAAAATACTAATTATTTGAACTTTTCTAAATTGTAGATGACTACCTCGATCGGAAAAATTAAATTTTCGGAGTTTCTTTGAGAAACAAAACTCATGGACCTAACTTCATTGACCGGTATCGTTAGCTTCATATCTTTGTCGCCACCAAGATAAGGAAACTTATTTGGAGCATCCCATCCTGCCGCACTGTTGTAACTTCCGCCACCCTATCCTCACGAGGATCTTGCACCACCTTCTTGGGTTAAGGGCTCAAAGGATATAATTGCCTTCATGCTCATGACCATGGAGTTAGAGATCCAACGAAATCTAACTCATCTTGGTGCTTATGACATGCTTCAGGAGTTGAAGTCTATGTTCTCCCAACAGGCAGAACATGAGATTTTACAAACTGCACGTGAATTTCACGCGTGCAAGCAGAAAGAAGGTTGTTAGCTCATATGTTCTAAAGATGAAGAGCTATATTGACAACTTGGAACGTCTTGGTCACCCAGTTACTCTGAACTATGGAATTAGTTTGATCTTAATTGGTCTCTCTAAAGAGTATATCTCGTTTGTGCATAACTTTAATATGCACAGCATGGGAAAAAACGTAAATGAATTATATGCTATGCTTAAGCAACATGAGCAGACGTTGCCAAAGAAAGAAGTTGCACCTGCACTACATAACATATGTGCGGGAAAGGTCCAGAAAACCATAAGAAGAATAAATCGTTTAAGCCTACTAAAGGGAATCAAGGAAATGGAAAGTACAAGCTAGCTTATACTCCTGAGTATAAACCATCTCATGGTTCCAAACTTAAGATTCCTCCACCAGGCAAGAAGGATAATCCTGCTAAGGACGCGACCTGCCACCAATGTGGTGAATTGGGTCATTGGAGAGGACTTTATTTTTTAAACCATCAATCCCCTACTTACCAAGGGACAAGTATCACCGTTGGATCAAAAACATTTTTAATGATAAAAACACGGAGGACTATTATTGCCAAAACGTGAAACTTCCCCAACCACACAAAACAACACACGATTTCATTTTCATCAACAAAACAAAAAACGCCGCTTTATTTTTCTCTCTAAAATCTCTCACTAAAACAAACCCTAACTATCAAAATCAACAAACAATTAATCACAAAAAAAAAAAAACACAAAACACATCAATCTTCACCGAAAAGAAAAAGCACAAAAAAATGGATCAAAACAAACCTACCAACTCCGAAACGAAGGTACGAAGCTTCAAACTAATTATTTATATGTTATTTATGTATCTATACCGATTTTATACTTATTTATGAATGTTATTGCTATTTATGAACATTTTATGTATTTTTTGTCAGATTAATGACATGCAATTGATGATTATGTATTTATTTGAGATTTTGTCATTATCATCGTAAAAGAAGAAGAAATTTATGAAGATTTTCATCGATATTAGATGTTTTAGGTGTTTTAGGTGTCATAATCAAAAACAAGTTGTGGTAGATGTGGTAGTGATTTGGTAGTCTTAGTGGTTTAGTTTTGATAATCGGTAGTGGTGGTGGTAGTGGTGGTAGTGGTGGTGGTGGTGGTGGTAGTGGTGGTGGTGATGCTTCAAAGATAGTGGTAGTGATAGTAATAGTGGTAGCGAACGCCGATTTGACTTTTAGCGCTCTTCGTGATAATGCATATGTTTTTAGCTTGTTACGAGTATAATTTTGATGTAACTTATGATGCTTTTGAGTGTGATGAGAAATATTTTATGGTATATCACTAGTGATAAAAACAGATGTAGCGATAATTGATTACTTGTCACACGATTAGAGATCATGTAGCGATAACCGATACATTTTAGTGTTTTTGTGGTAGAGGTGGTGGTTTAGTTATGACTTTTCGTAGTCGTAGAGTTACTAGTAGTGGTAGAGGTACTGATGGTACTGATGACGATGAAGAGCAGACGCAGATAACTTGTATATTTAATGGTATATCACCAGTGATAAAAACAGATATAGTGATTTTTTTTTTTTTTTTTTATTTTTTTTTTTTTTGATTTTGATAGTATAACAACTGTGATGATAAGCCGTTATACGTGAAATAGCTATATTTCAAATACATTTTTGATTAGAATTTATAGTGTCTTTTTGTTTTACATAACATAAGACATTAAAATTTTGATTTTGAAAAAAATGTAGAAGATGATATTTACGAGCATCTGGAGACAATACAAGCTTTAAACGGTCGCTTTTGTCTCGCTAAATAAAACTTTAAACATAAAATTGCAGACATTCTGCTTGTTTCTTAAAAAATTTGTAAATGCGCTTTGTCGACAAGCAAATTTTTGAGCGATCTCCGAGATTCAAAAGGAAAAGGTAAATTCCAACATATAAGCATGTCTCCTATAGAAAATATCAACTATGATAAACCCCGTATGTATGCGGCATACTTGTTTTGACATTTAGCTTCGTGTTATATCACCGTGATACAAATTGATATGACATACTTGCAGAGAATGTTATAAAATTGTATGACGATAAACATTCGTAGTTTATATTTATCAAGAATAAATATTCATGAAAACTTACTTGGGATTTCTTTTGTGCGATTTGAATACAAGTCTAAAAGAAATGAAAAGAAAAGAAGCAAGAAACAAACCCAATTCAAAAAGCACCATATCAAGAAAAACAACCACCAACAATGTAAACACCAACACCACAAACAACACTACCACAACAAGAAACACAACAAAGAAACATCTACACCTCACCCCGTAAAACAACCACAAAATACACGAAGTCATCGATAAAACTACCTATCTAGAAAAGACACCCACAAATCGATAACAACCATTGCACGATCAAGGCTTGTCACACCATTAAATCAAGCATCACCCAAATGACATCACCGTAAAACACACCAATAACAACTCTAGCAATCATAGAAACCACACCAACACCACCAACAATCCCCACCAAAACACCAAGCGACACCATCCGAACCAACACCGTAAACAACAACCAAAACAACACCAAGCGACACCCCAAGAAACAACATACCCAAAGAAGCAAAACCAAAGTTGAAACCCAAGCAAACAAAGAAAAGAAAAGAACAAGCAACAGATTCACCATTGTCAGAATAAGATCAAGATAAAAAAAAACAACAAACCGAAAACAAAAGCATGAACAAAAAGGAAAGAGAAAGAGAGGGAAGAAAAAGTCAAGATGCAAGAAAGAAAAGAAGGAAGAAACAAAGAAAAGAAGGAAGAAGAAGAAAAGAAAAGGAAGGAAAGGCAACAAATAAAAAAAATGAAAGAAACGAAGAAGAAGAAGAAGAAGAAGAAACAAAAAGAAAGAAGAACAAAGGAAGAAGGAAGAAGCAAAGAAGAAGAAAGAATGATTTAAGAAAGGCAAGGAAAAATGGAGGTGGAAGATGAGGAAGAAGAAGAAGAACATGTCATTCCATTCAAGTCGTTGAGAGCTAAAACGACCGTCCAACCGCTTTACGATGCAACACATTCACGAGCCCGTAAAGAAGGAAAATGGTCATGGCAATGGATTTGGAACAATGATTGATTTCCGCTGCAAAAATCCTCGAAAGTCGCCTACTTCATATTGACACATATGGATATGAAAAGATGCAAATAAACTTGCCAAATGGGGTGTCATAAAATCAAACCGAAACGATTAGGGAAGTTCTAGGGATACCAATGGGTCCGAGAACACTTTGCTCAGGACCAGAAAGGGATTGCGATGACGTGTTTGTGAAACAGTTTATGGCACAATTCCCAGAAAGAAAAAGGATAACAACAACAGCATTATCAAAGGTGATTCAGAGTACTGAAGAAACAGACTTCACCTTCCAGATGAATTTCCTAATGCTGTTTGCAAACTGTCTGGGAACCTGCTATAACAGTTCGATGCTGAAGTATCACGTCCTCCAATTTCTGAAGACACCAGAGGAAATACCGACAATTGACTGGTGCACATACATTTGGAACTGTATGAAATTAAGCAAGGAAGGCTGGGATGACTCAACAATGGAAAATTGGTACTATGGACCTCATGCAGCATTCACGGTAAGTCAAAGGTTATCTTTAAAACAAATATGATGTAGGGTATCACAAGTGATACTTTAACTTAATGACATATAAATGTATTCTATCACCAGTGATATTACAAGTTGTTTTTAAAAAAATAGATGCCATGTACAATATCACTTGGGATACTAAAAAAAGATTAATCTACCACTTCTTTTAATAAGTAAACGTTTTAATGATTGTTTTTTTTCTTGAAAACAGCTTATCTACTTGCATTTCACAAAGTTCGATCTAATGGATGTGTCAAGAAAATGGCCAGCCATCAGAAATTGGAACACAAAGCTGATTGAGAAAAGGCAAGACATGGAGATGGAGATCGGAGGGTTTGGTCATGTCATGGTAATTGAAGAAGAGGATGAGAGTGAAGAAGGAGATATCGTGAAATGAAAGAGGTAAATACTTATAATTAATATGAAAATTTGAATATATCACTAGTGATAAAAATACTTATAATTGCTTTATTTAATTAAAACACAAAGAACTATATGAAGTCGTCAAGAAAAGTTTGAAAGAGTATTGAATGAGAAGAAAGAGTTAGAAAATTTTATAAGGGTAAGCATGGAGATATACCCGGAGATGAAACAATAAGGTTATATGTAGAAAATACAACACACAATTCCGTGGGAATCTTCAAATAGATGAAAATGGTAGAGTGATTGATAATCAAGAAGGAACGAGCGTAAGAGATGGAGGAGATGATGATGAAGGTGAATATCAAGGAGGAGGAGATGATGAAACCGATGATGAAAGTGATGATGAAAGTGATGATAGTGGTTCTTTCTTCCTCAAGAATGAGGATGATGATGATAGCAAGGAGGAAATGGAGAAGAAGGAAACAACGATAAAGAAAAACCACAAAAGAGACTCAGTAAACAGATAAACAACAAAGTTAGATAATTATAATCTAAAGTATTTATCAGATACAATATCACAAGTGATAAATTTTACATAACAAAATGGTAAAAATACAGTCAAGAAGAAGCAATTGCAAAAAAAGAAGCAGGTGAGAAAGAAGCAAACAAAAAGAAGCTCGTAAAAAGCAAATGAGAAAAAGACAGAATCGAAAAGAAGAAGATAGAAGAAGCGAAAAGGTAATATCACAAGTGATAAACTCTAAAATATAACAAAGTCATACAATAAAACACTTTTTTTTAGTTTTTATTTATTTATTTATTCTTTAATTTTTATTAATGCAGTCAGAAAAGAAGTCGCATCAAAAGAAGCAATGAAAAGAAGTCAGCATCAAAAGAAGCACCAAAAAAGAAGAAAAGAAAGAAGAAAGAAGAAAAGAAAAGAAGAAATGAAAAGAAGTCAAAAGAAGAATGAAAAGAAGTCAAAAAAAAGAAGTCAAGAAAAAAGAATTAAAAAGAAGTCGCAAACAAAAAGCAAGAAGTCAAAAAGAAGTCACGCAAAAAAGTCGCCAAGATAGAGGTCGAAAACAAAAGAAAATCGAGGAGGCTACAAAACAAGCTCGGGAGAAAGAGGAAAAAAAAAAGAAAGTTAGTCAGAAAAGAACTTGCCAACAAAAGAGTAAAACAAAAGGTTAAAAGACTCTCAGATATACCAATTTAGTGATATTGAATCGCAAACATTAAGAATGAATGTGAAATGAATCACTTTTATTGTTGTCAAATGTCTTGTTGATGGTTAGATTCTGGATTGATTATATGACTAAAAAATAAAACAAAAATAAGCCGAAACAAAAATAAACTCGTTAGACATATAAACTTAAAAAAAACAACTTGCACAACTTTTGCATATCTAAACATTATTAGATGCTTAAAAACAGTTGAAAAAGACGATGCAAAGAAAAAACAAGCAATGAGACACAAGAAGAAGAAGAAAGGGCTAAAGTTGCGAATTTCAAAGCCCGTAAATTCAACACAAGGCATTCAGACTCGTAAAGATGTTGTCGAACAAAGCAACAAAGAAAATGAAAAGAGGGAAGGAAAAGGATTGCTAAACCATCGGTGTACTTGAAATCACCTTATATGAACAAGAAGGCGCACACGATGGAACCGTTAATGTAGTCTCGAAACAATGCTAGCTAATGACTTATTTTCGATGGAAGGAGATATAATGTAAGATTTCAATTTCATCGTTAGTATTAAGGATATGTTATTTATCACAAGTGATATGCTATATTTAAGAACCTAAATTTTATCAAATGTGATATTAAAAAAAGAGAAGACGATTCAATGATGGCAAGGGCACACCAAGACCAAGAATAGTAATGCAATCAATTGCGCCGGCTTGCTAATAGAAAGTCGTGATCGATGCATTCGCCTCGGTATTGAATCATGAAGAGAGAAAGAACAAAGTTGGAAAATGAAGACAAGATACTACTTTCCAACAGATGCAAGTGGTAAGATATAAAACTTCCAAAAAATGCAATAATATATCCATGCGTTTCAAAATTATATAATATGTATTTTAAATTATCTTGAATCTATTGTTATCATACAGCTGCCAGAGATTCTGAAGAAAGTAAAAGATGAAAAAAAGCAGTGTGACAATTTTGAAAAACTGATGAAAAAACTCATGACTGAGGAAGAAGCAAAACGGAAATTGAAAGATGTGAAACTTGTCTTCTTTCCGATAATTGCTCACGACCATTACTATGTCATAGTTTTCAATCTGGAGAAGGGCAGCGCTGTAATACTGGACAACAGCATTTCAGATGCGCCCTACAAGGATAAATACAAACCCAACTTCGATTTTGTGGTAAGCAATGTCCGAACCGAACTCTGTTTAAAATACTTATATCACTAGAGATAAATTGTAGCAAGTAATATTTTGTTAATTTGCATAAAGCAATTCTTATTAATTACCTGATCAAGGCTTCACACCCAATCCTCAATACGATGTTGAAAGAGAAGCCAGCAACTGTGTTAAAGATGAAATGGAGGACAAAGGATAACAAGATTGATTGTGGCTTATACATGATGATGCATATGGAAACATTTGAAGGTGAAGCAGGACCAAGTTGGAAGCCAAACATCATTGATGAAAGGAATCACAGATATGCTGAACAAATGACAATAATGAGGATGAGGTATGCACTAAGATATCGTTACATGAAGTGAATCAAAAGAGTGAACTCATGTCGAATATGCAATCAAGTTTTTGAAAAACACAACCATGATGAGAAGAAGATTCAAAAGGTGGTGAAGACGCTATCGAAGAAGATAGTCGAAGAAAACAAGCATTAAATCTATTTAATGCTATTACAAAACAATTTACATTTGCTTTTAAGTATTTAGATTTCTAAACAACGAGATGGATTAAAGTAGGTTTAAGAATCGATATGCAAAAACAATAGTAGGGTCTGTGGCCACGGAATGTGACGGACAATGTCCAAGTTTGGGAAATACCTAAGTAGATGGGTGGATCTATTAGGTACCTGAATTACATTCCCTGGTGCCGGAGATTGAACTACATTTTGTTTTGGATTTTGCATATTTTAGTTGCATTTTACATTTTGTTCTGCATTTTAGATGCAAGTAGGACTGCCGGGCCACGAAATGTGACGGACAAAGGTCCAAGTTTGGGAAATACCTAAGTAGATGGGTGGATCTATTAGGTACCGAATCACATTCCCCGTGCCGAGATTGTACTACATTTTGCTCAAATTTGCATCTTTTGTTGGAAATGCGACGTATGCTTTTAGATGTATTTTACGCTTTGTTCTTGATTTTAGATGGAAGTAAACACTTTTGGGTAATATGAATATAACCTTGCTTATGTTCTTCTCACGATATATGCATGTATCTATCACTATATATATTTATGTCGTTGGATAATTCATAGAAGATTTCGCTACTCGCTACCTTTAGTTTAAATAAATTGAATTGGTGAACCAAAGATCAAGAATTTAGGATTATGATGAATTTTTTTTCAAAGTGTAAATGATTTATTTGCGATACTTTGGTAAATGATAAGATGATCGCCAAGACGACCGTCCTTAACGTGTATATCAAATTAAGAGATTGATTATTTTGCAATGACATACTGTGAAAACATGTTAAACCGGTAAACAAAACTAGCCTACCAACAAAATTTAGATCTTGAGTCACCACAAAACTAGCCTACCAACAAAATTTTTTTTTTTCTTTTTTTTAAATGTATCACTTGTGATATTAGAACATATCACCAAAGTGATATAACTAAAAGTTTATTATATCACCGTTATGAAATGTCATCTAACAAAAAGAAAAAGCAAAAACAAGTAAGGATTAATTACTTCCAAAATTTATTTTGAGATGTGAGCTTGTATGTCCTTGCTGTGAAAATTTTCAGTTGACTCATATATATAAGCTTTTCAAAAAATGTATTTAATTGTTTATCACAAGTGATATAAATTAAAAAAAAGCAAAAAAGTTTACATAAAGTAAAAATATAAGGACTGAAAATGTAAAGTTCAATAAAATAAAACCCAGATCTGGAAAAACACACACACAAATAAAAAAAACACACACCAAGAATCAATCCTTCGAAAAATAAACGACGAACCGTTGAACCAAATTCAAAAATACATAAACATGAAGGAATCGCAACCTCAACGGTACGACACTCATTTCGATATTATTTAAAAATTAATTGAATTTTATTTACTGTTTGCGTATTTTATTTGAGTTTTATATGCATATTTTATATATGTTTTGCTTATTTTAAGATGTCTTGAAACAATGATAAATTACAGAATATATTTAAAAAAAAAAGAATGAAATGATTGTTCAAGATATATGTAATATACCAGTTTATCTTCTGTGATTTAAAAAAATATGTTGAAGACAAAATTTTATGCTATTGAATTAGAAGTTACAATAGCGACAGCTCATGTCATTGATTGTTAGATGTTTACAGCTGTAGAAACTAAGATAGTTGTAGTTTTGGGATATTTATAAATTGAGGCACATTGAAGTTTGATTGTAGTTTGATTGAAGCTCAGCTAACTGTTTTGGGCTTACAACTTCATTCAAAATGCATACTGAAAAGAACTTAGTTTATACATTTTGAAGTTGTAACTACTTTGAGTGAACTTGTAAACTAAGGGACATAAATGTGACTGTTTTGGGATCGTTGAAACTTTTTTTGGGCTCATTATAAAACAAGGTGATTTGGTTGTTAACATGTAGAAAAAGAAACGAAAAGGTAGTTTGGTTGTTAAAACGCTCACCCAAATTTGGTTAATTTGAAGATTCAATGACCGTGAAATTGCCAAACAATGTATAACCGGATTTGCTATTATACGATGAATGTAAACCAAAAAGAAGAAAACAATTAGCAAGTAAGAAAAACGCTTTTAGAGATTTGCATCAAAAATGGAAGAAAAAGAAAAGGGTTGGAGGAAAAAAGAAGATGATGAAGGAAGAAGCAACAAAATTAAAGCTCGAGCAAGAAAAAGAAGCATCGAAAAAGCTACGTAATGTATATGAAAAAGTGTTTTGCGATAGTTATGTGAATGCTAAATCACAAGTGATAAATGCTAAAATATCACAAGTGATAAATGACAAAAAATTTATTTTATTATTTTATTTTACTACAGGATGCAAAAGAAGTCAAAAAGAAGATTACACGTAAATGAAACAGTAAAAAGAAAATCTCGAAAATGTAAAAATCAAAAGAAACACGCAAAAATGATAATAAAGAAGATAATCGTGAAAGAGAAAAGGAAAAGGAAAAAGAAAATTGGTGAAATGGAAGATGATGTAAACGAAGAGATTGAAAAGATTCAAAAAGAAACGAAAGGTGTACACAATAGTCAAGGGAAGGGCATCGCTAAGCCACTTTTGAGGCAATGTGGGTTAAGTGTAGAAAGAAAGAAGGTTATAACACAAATGGGTTTTGGAGACTTGATAGAATTCCCAATAAATGAAATACCGACAAAGCTTGCCTTCTTTGTGGTAGACAGCCTCGACACAGAATCAATGAACCTTAGACTTCCAACAGGGAATTTAAAAATATCTCCACAAACTGTGCATGAAGTTCTCAGACTACCAAATGGATCAAGGACGCTAGAAAGAGTTGAAGGCCAAAGACAATACAACGATAAATTTATTGAAGAATGGAAAGATCAATTCAAACACGAAAAGCTTTGACAACAAATGCCATATCAAAGGAGATAACAAAACAACAAACATGATTTCATGTTCGTAATGAACATTTTAATGCTTATTGCAAATACATTGGGAGGATGCGATAAAAGCTCGTTGTCACAAAACGGTGTTGGAAAACGTGTTTGAAGGAGATAACGTGAAAGATATAGATCGGTGCGTATATATTTTGATTGTGCAAGCTCAACAAAACATGATTGGTCTTCAAGAAAGAATAATAGGACAGAGGTTGAGTATTACGCCCGCTTACATTCTTGATGGTAAGTAATAAATTTTAAATTAATTTTTCTTCCTAACATAAAATGTTATAAAATATACATTCATTGAACTCGATAAAATTGTTGATGAAACAACTTGCATATTTACATTACACAAAGTTTGATCAAATGAATGTGCCGAGAAGAATACCAACTCTAAAAAGTTGGAACACAAGTCCGTTAAAAGTAGGAGATTTCGAAATTGATTTCAACAAGTACTTTGAATGGTGGAAATTATAGGAGACATGAATAAAAACGAAGAAGATATTCAAAAGGTGTCAAGATAAAAAAATTAAGTTATTTGTTATGTCCTATCACAAGTGATAAAATAAATTATGCAAGATATCACTTGAGATAATACAGTAAAATATATGAAAAAAAAAAGAAAACAATAATATCACTGTTGATGATGCATAACTAATATGATCTTAAATTTGAAATTCAATCACAGGAAGTGTATCAGATGCTAGAAGATAAGATAGAAAGCATTTTGAGTGAGAAAGAAATGCTAGAAGAAACAATTAAAGAATACATATGTAAATTCAAAGGGATGAAAGGCTTCGCAATTTAGAGAAAGAATAAAAAAGATTTTCAGTGAACCAGATGATTGTTTCAAAGGAAAAAGTCCATTCTTATCATCAAGATCTAAATCAACATCAACAGAGTCAAGCTCCATCAAATTTGGCACAAGTGATGATGAAGATGGAAATAATGAAGTACAAAATCCATTTGCCAGACAATATACAGAACACGGAGATGAAAATGACGAATCAATGATAATTAATGATGCTGTCAAAAACGATGAAGCAAACGACCAAAATGGAGAATCAGTCTATAATGAGAATGAAGTTGCGCAAGGTAGTGGAAACAAAGACGCAAGCAATACCAAAAATGATGAAACTGATGAAAACAACAACAAGAATAGACAAGAAAAGGATGAAGCTGTGGGAAACATCGATGGGAACAGTAACAAAAAGGGTGAAGCTGAAGAAAAAAATGAAGGGGAAAAAGATGAAACAAACAAGGTTACAAGTCAAAAAAGTAATGAAGAAGCTAAACATCAAAGAAAACCTTTGATATCGATGATGATATTTTGGAGATTTACTAAACAAAACCGATGAAGAATTTAGAAATGAATTGAGAGAAATACAAAGGCAACAAGCCACCATGGATGCAAAACGAAATGAAGAAGTGAAATGATATGCACAAAGTGAGAACCGTGAGAACCTTAAGAAATGTAAAAGTGTTGAAGAAAAGAACAAACAGTCCATCTTCACAGAGCCCTAGTTCCGTCTTTATACTGTGGTCTCACCAAGCTTTGATCTAGGATTTGATAGCCCAGAGTACAACCAAAATCAAGTGATGAAGAAAACAATATCGGCTCAAATCTCCATACATGAACAAGAAGGTCAAGACGACAAAAATCTAACAGAGGTGGAAAACTCTTGGCAAGAAGCATCTTCAGATGCAAGGAAACGAAGCGTAAGTTTATATTTAAAATTTCAATATCTAATTTATTATGGTTATCACTCGATAACAAAACATATATAAGTTTCTTATATTTATCACCGTGATACAAAAACATTTACCTATATACACGCTTCCTTATACTTATCACTTGTGATATTGTGAACAGAGAACAAGTTTTCAGAGACGATAAAGGTTTAGGATTAATGAGAATGAATGTTCAATCACTAGCGCCAACCTTGAAAATTGAAATTCTCGTGATAGATACCTTTGTCGATATCCTAAACTACGAGGAATTGTTCTCGATAGAAAGATCAAACGGCATTACTTTTATACATCAATGATGGTAAGATAAATTTTATATAAAATGAATGTATTTCAGATTTACTTTTATTTATTAATAATAATAATAATATTTTTTTAATTGTCAATTAGCTACCGTGAGTATTACAAGATAAGTTTTAATTGTTCAACGACAAAGTAGATAAACAAGATGATATGTTTGAACACTTGATTGCTATTCGATGGAAGAAGACACAAGGCACTCAAATTTGATGATATTAACTTGGTATATTACATTACTTATATAAATTAATCAAGAAACTTAGTATATAATTTTAAATTTAATACCTTTTTCATGATAATGTATTCTTCCCAATAATAGCACATGGACATTACTATCTAATAGTTTTCGACATCGTTAAAGGAACATCCGTCATAATTGACAACAATGATTCGGATGCAACATACGAAGAAAAGTACAAAGAAAATTATGAGTTAGTGGTAAGAAAAATTATTTGATTATTTATGTTTTACCAAGATAATATCACAAGGGATACTAGTCTATAATTGACATTTTATATTATAAATTTCGAGGGCGGTTTTGTAAGACACTTGTCAACATATGAACATCCAAACAGATATGAAATGATGCATCAAACACAAGAACCGTAAATATTAAAGATGGATTGGCAAACAAAAGCGTAAAAGATAGATTGCGGTTTGTACATGATGATACACATGGAACTCTACGAAGGAAAAATTGGATCAAGATGGCAAACAGCATTCTAAAGGAAACACACAAACAACATCGAATTCGATAGAAAATATGAGATCAAGATACGAATAAAGATGTTGCTTCATGAAATGAACGAAAATGGAAGATGATGTCGACTATGCATTAAATTTTCTTGCAGAAAACAAGGACGAAAAAGAAGTAAAGAAGCTTGTCAAGGAGGCAATAAAGAGAAAGTATGCGTAACTAAACAACAATTGACCGATCGCATAATGTTTTATGTTTGGTTTCATGTAACAACAATTAGTAATCCTCTTCACTACTTATTAATCCCGATGGCGTACTATCGCTTTGTAAAACAATTATCTTTATCGTTGTCAAAGTTGTAAACAATGATGATTTCTATTCGCTTGAAAGATTTTGGAAAATCATAATTCAACCTTGCTTTTGTTAACTTTATTAAAGTATCCAAATGTCAATAAATAACATGCCATAACAATATAATAGAACTAGATTAACAAAAAACTTATATCAATTATTCAATAAAGTCACAAAAGTAAACTCATAAAAGGTATAAGCATTTCATCAATTTTGTATGCTTTATCACAAGTGATAAAATGAAAAATGGAAGAAAAGTAATAACAATAGAAAATCATCACAAGTGATAAAATTGGATAAGACATAACAGATAGAATGCACCTCAACCTCAACCTCAACCTCCATGTCCTCTATTGCAGTGGGTGCACCGATGACTCCACCTCAACTCAGATAAGTACTCCTTCAAAGAGAGCCGCCTACTTCAAAGATTATTGGTCAAATATTTACCTTTGTCTCGACAAGTAGCCTGTTATGTCCGTCGACCCACAAATACCGCACGACTTCTTTTGCTTCTTGCTTTTATCAAATGCTTTCACGCCCACCCTTGATACGCCCTCATAAACCCCTTATTGCTCGCTTTCGATGGATTTTAACATAAATTTTAGTAGGCTTTTTATACCCATAAACTCTTCAACAATTTCGTAAACATTACGGAAGGAACAAGTTGGCAAATCACCTCAACTTCGCTTTTCAACTTCTTCACTTGTCTACAAAAGAAGTCAACTTTCCTTTATTGTTACTCATCATATGAACACACGACTCAACTAACCCAGTTGCCTCAATTGCAAGCCTCTATTTCTTCATTGTTCGACCATAACGAGCCTTTTGCCTCCTCAAATCAAGCAGGAATCAAATCCCTTGACCAACGCCTACGTAAATACTGATCTGGGATAGAAACAACCTTGGAATTCTTGAACACACAAAAGATGTGACGACACAAAATACCACATCGAACAAACAATGACAACAAAGAAGCAACCGAACCATCTACTTTGTTATACAACACCTTCAAAAAAAAAAAACAAAAAAAAAATATATATATATAAACTTTTATGAACTTTAATTGAATATATCACATGTGATACCTCATATAAAACATAAAAAGAACATAATACCATAGGTGATATTAAAAAGAATATCACAATATCACAAGTGATACTAAAACAATAACAACTTTTATGAACTTTACATGCATAATATCACCTGTGATACCAGATATAGACTTATAAACAAAGAAAGTAATAGATAATATCACCGTGATACTTAAAAAAACTTGTAAAACAAAAAGAAATGTACCTTGTACTCTCCAATGTCTTTTGATACAAATTAAGCTCTTCCTCGGTATTGTCTCAAGTACTTTCATCATCAACCACTCTTGGTACAATCTCAAGATCCGTTTTTCCTCGATATAACGTAAACATCGCAACCTTCACCACAACTTTTAGACTTGATAGAACATAACCATGAGCCAAGAATTATCTCTTTCTCGAACAAGAACAAACAATTTTACGAGTATAAAACCTGTCGCATGAATTTCAATTGCTAATGGCGCCAACAAACCAGAAATGAGTCAATCGATCGATGATCTAATCTTTCTTGTATGTATCTCTGCTTTCTCCATTGCGCACTCATAACATACCATGAATTTAACAAGAGTAGAAGTAGGAGACGTGAAATGTGAAAAAACGAGTTCTCACTCTCGACCTAGATGTGGTCCTCATCACCCACATAGAGGAGAATCAACAAAAAGCAGAATCCATGACGCCCGATCCTATACATCTTATTCAACCACTTATGATTTAAAAGACCAAATTCAACCATCAACTCATTCCATCTCAACTCAAACTCTTCAGGGCCAATATACATGTTCCAAACAATCTTGTGAAATTTATTCTTAAAATCAAGATCATCATAAATTTCGATACAATCTGAAAACAAGAAAAAGATAATCATTATAGACAAGAAATGAAAAAAGTATCACAAAAGTATCACAAGGATACAAGGGATACAATCCAAAAGTGACACAAGGATACAAAAAGTATCACAAGTGATACAATCCAAAAGATGCAAATATCACAGAGATAAAAGATGCAAAATATCACGAGAGATACCTTAGACGGAAGCTTTTGCATGATATGCCACATACAAAGCCCGTGCTTTGAATCAGAAGAACTTCACTATAGCCTTACGCATTGCACCATCTTGATCAAGAATAATGATATTTGGAGAACGAACAAACGCTTTCTTAAATGCTTGCAAGAACCAAACATAAGATTCAAGAGTTTCATTCTTAAGAAGACCGTAACCAACAACACAGATCTCCTATGATTATCTATTGCAAGAAAAGGCACGAAACCATCCAGATCCGGAGAAATAAAAAGTATCTCGTGTGATAATATATACAAAATGTAGAAAAAGCAAATGCAAATATCACAAGAGATACTAAAACAGGTTCAAAAAACATACTTGTTAGTTTTGTATGTGGCATCAAATGAGACGATATCGCCAAACTCTTTGTAATTCAATTTAGCAACTTGATCAGCCCAAAAGAGTCCAATAAGCTCAACGTTCTCAACAAGATAATCAAAAGAGAAGTCTGATGTAAATTTCATCCGATCTTCCATACGGTTAATAAGCATTTGTGCATCGCTATCTCCTATGAAACAGTTTATACCACGAACTAGATTGTTAAACTCAGTCTCTGTACCATGAACAAGTGCCGAGGACCCTTTCAACCCAGTATACAAACTATGAGCTCTAGTCGCCTAATATTATAATTCAAGCTTTAATTATAAACAAATGTCAGTCAGTATGTTAGCTTCCTCTCACTTGGACAAATGCTTATACTCAACACGATCTAGCTCATGATTATGTTCCACATCGAACGTAGTAAGCCTATATTTTCTATTACCAGCATCATATGAAAACCGCACGTGCTTTGCAACCAAGAATTCTAAAGTTTGAAGTCCTCACTTGTTTGTCACCTTTCTTAGAGCTAACGATTCAAACGAATTTTCTTTGGGCACCCTTCCCTATTGCAAACTAAATACTTTCTTTACAAATCCATCCCTTAATCTTTTCTCGAGTAGACTTTCTAATACCAAATCCCGCCTCAAGCATATCTCATGTACATACTAATGCAATCCTCAATGTAATCATAAACACTAAACAAAACTGGCAAGACACTAGCGTAAACTCTAGGAACCCAAAACCGATCCACCAGAGTATCAATAAAATCATGATGAATAAAAGATGAAGGAGTTTTCAAACCACTAGAAGTCAGAAAGAAGGTGATAAAACACAAAGTCAAAAGCATAACACAATAACTTCAAAATTGTCTTAAAATATCACCGGTGATACTATACATTATTTGAAATATCACCGGTGATACTATAAATGATGATTGTACAAAAATACTAAATGTAAACAAACAACACATCCAATAAAAACTAACAAATTATTTAAAAGCAATATAACATCTACATTAATATACTTAAGCACTATCATAACAAAAAAACAAAACCTATAACTCGAATTCAAGAAACATAAAATTGACAACAACTATAACTCAATTTCACCAATATATGCAACAACCGCAAACACAACTACTCTTCTTAAACATACAACATCCGCTTTAACAAATCACTTCCAAAACACTAGATTTACGACTACTTTGACTACACAAAGAAAACGCTCCAAGACAAAAACACTAACAAGACAACTATCAAGACCAACACTATCACTCTTCTTCATTCGAATAACTATGCAACAACCGCAAAGAATAACAAATTTACTCATAGAAATATCGAACATCGCAAGAAGAAATCAAGTACACTACATTTACGATTATTTTCAAGAAAAGCTTAAAATTAGAAGCAAATTACTCTAAAACCTTAATTAGAAAACAAACTATAATCAACTTCGATATCATCCGAAACTACACAAATTAAACCGAACAAAACAAATCAAACTAACAAATTATATAAAAGCAAAATCAAACTAATAAACTTCATGAATAAGCAAAACCTAATAACACCAAACTAAATATCACAGTGATACAAAACAGAGTAAACTAACAAATGAATAAAAGCTAAAACACCTTAATTAAACACTTAATTAACAAAACAAATTAATTAATAAACAGATTAACATAAAAAAAAGTCAATTAAAACGAAAACTCACATGATGCATTATCATCAACGTTAGAAGCACAAATTGAACTCGAACATCTAAATCAATTGAATCTTCTCCAACAGAACTTCATTAAGATCAATGATCTCCATTCTGCAAAATTAAAGAAGATAATTACGAAATTGAAGAAGATAATGAAGAATTGAAGAAAATAATGAAGAATTGAAGAATTACCGGTGGGATAAAGTGCAAGACGTGACGGAGATGACGGTGGTTGTACGGTGATGACGGTGGAGGATGTGGTGGTTGACCTGGTTGTTATGATTGACGGTAACCGTTTATGGAGGGAAATCCACACAGAGAGAAGTGTGTGAAAAGTGTGTGAGAAACAGAGTGATGAATGAGGGAAAAAAAAACGGTATATATATTGGGGGTAAAAAATAGGTTAAAAGCTTTTAATCTTAGATTAATTACAGCCATTAGATCAATCCAAATAGAAGGTGGGATTTGTCCCAGTAAGACCAAAATAAGAGTATGCAAATGAAAATTCCTCTAATAATTTGAAGGGTAAAATGTCACATCTTAAAAAGTCCAAAATTAAAAATAGAGTACCCATATAAGCAAAAAAATTGTTCGATACCCACAAGAGTATTTTTTGACAAGTATGATGCTTTTTAAAATTATCATCCCTTTTATATTACTTGATTTTTTTTTCTTTCTTTTTTTTGAACAGACTTGAAATTTATTAGACTATACCTTTTTAACCTTTTTTTAACGATATTGTTATATACTACTCTATCTGTCACAAGATAACTAAAAAACACAACAGAATTTTAAAAATCCCCTGATTCTTTGTCATCCCTAATCGATTTTCAATAACTACTACCATTCTGTAAATCGATCATAGAAAATCTTGAATTAGTGAGATCATCCCTATGTGTTTGATTTCCTTATCGAGTTATTTTCATGATTTGATGATCAGGATCCATAGGGTTTTTGATTTTGATTTTTTGTCTTTTTCCAATTAAATTTTCAATAAAAAAAACCTAATCTTAATTCCCTTCAATTTCAAATTCCTAATCCCCTATTTTTTTCTGTTTTTGGTGTGATTCTTAAATTGGTGGTACTCCCTTTGTGTATGATTCAAATGGGCTCTCGGAGAACTAAGGAGGATGATGTGATGAAGATTTTCACGTCTGTGTTCGTGACTAACTTCCCTGAGCAAACAAGTGCTAAGGATTTATGGAATGCGTGTAAGCAATACGGGCATGTGATTGATGCATTTATTCCTAACAAAAGATCAAAGGCTGGTAAGAGGTTCGGATTTGTGCGTTTTATTAAAGTTTTTGACGTGGAGCGTTTGGTTGGCAATTTATGTACGGTGTGGATTGGTAGACATAGAATTCATGCTAATGCTGCTAGATACCGTAGGCCTAAGGGTTTCATTAGCAGTAGACAACCCAATATGAATGGAGAGACCAGAGATACATCAATTGGTAATATAAAGGATATTGGGATAGGGATAATGCCAGTTCCTATGCGCATGTGGTTAAAAATCAGAGTCTGGGGAGAGTGATAGTAAGCCAGTGCTGGTCTTAGATGATTCGTGTGTAAACACACAGGAGTATTCATTTTGTTTAAATGGGAAGGTAAAGACTTTGGAGCGTTATAAAATCTAAAATTGGAATTGGGTAACGAAGGCTTCACCGACATTGACCTAAGATACTTGGGTGGAATGTGGGTTATGATTGTTTTTGACTCCGTGGAGGTAAAAGAGAATTGGTTCTCTCAGCTTATTCAATCGTCTAGTGATTTCATAATTGATGGAAGAGTTATGGTGGTGGAAGTTGAGGGTATTCCTTTAAAAGTGTGGAACGAAAACACTTTTATGTGTATTGCATCTGTTGGATCGATGTACTCTAACCAAACTAACTTAAATAGCTTGTTAAGGTTTAATAACCTCGGATAAATTCTAAGTTATTAACAATGAAACACTGAGTAATCTTTATTAAGTACGCGGAATTTACTTAACAAATCTAAGAAGAATATAACTTTAACTTTTATTAATAACTCTAAATCGCTTGTTATCGAGACTTTTCAACAACTCTAAAACACTAATAATAATCGTACTTTATGAATACTAAAACTCTTCTCTAAAACTCGTCGTCTAATGCCAATCTAGGGGTCCTTTTATAGGCTCGAGATAACCTAGTCGGTTTACAATTTGTATCCTTATCGACAAGTAATCTAAACATAAAATAAACAAAGCTTTCCATAGCGAATATATGAGTTCTTTAGCTTTGTAGTACTTTGACTTGACAATGATGCTGACTTTCTCTTTAGCGATGCTTTGACTTTTCCGATGCTTTGTCAATCTTGATGCTAACATTCTTTAGCACTTTCATATCCCAACAATCCTCCCCAACTTGAATTATACTTGCTTGACTTCAAGTTTCTTTGTAATTATCTTTATGACTCCATCTTCAAGGAAATATTGTATCTTTGTCTTTGAATTGTATCTTTGTAAACTTTGTGCTTATATCATTATTATCAAAGTATTACGTAAAATTTATTCTTTTAGCATCCTTGATCGGTAACCTCTTTTGAAACATTGACATGCTCCATCTTTTCGGCAACATAAGGCAGTTTGTAGATTAATTCGGTTTAAGTTTGATCTATTCTCATCACATCGGTGTGTAAACTCTGTGAGAGGTGAATCATTGAAAACTTAATGGATTTAATGTCTCTTTACCAAAGCCATTAACTCTGGAGTAGCAAATGTTTTGATGTGTAAGATCATGGTACATTGATAACCATATGATTTTTAGCAAATCATCGACTATCAACATATTTGATTTGTCTTTACCAAAAGATGTACCCTTTTGGACTAGTTAGTTCTTTCATCTATGGTGAACTAATTGCAAATAATGGTTTTTCGGCCTTTACCACAAGCCATTTTATTGTGGGCTAGCCAACTCTTCACATTTCTTGATATGGTGAGTTGATTACCATCCAACTTATTAGCAAGTTGTCAACTATAAAAGCAGTTTGAGATATCTTTACGAGCCGTTTGCTCATGGATTAGCCAATCCTTTTGTAACCATGGTGGATTGATAACCTATTGGTGTTACCATCTCAAAACCATTTATTTCTTTTAACCTTTGTTTCAAAATATTTGTCACTTAACAAAGTTTTCAAAAATCATTAAGCGGTTTAAAAGCGCAATTAGTACTTTGATGAAATCTTGTTTGATCAATGATACTTTGAGTAAAATCTTGATATATCAAAAATTTATTCAATTAAAATTCATACCAGTTATTCATCATCATCAACCATAGTAGTCCATCTGATAAACAATTTGATGACCATTAGAGCAATTTCATTGTCTTCTTCAACTTCCATTCCATGCTCTAGCATTCTCCTCATAAGATCTGCTGTAAGAGGATATCTTCTGTCTGCTAACATGTGAATCATTGTCCCATCTTCTAACTCTAGAACATGTACTCCAGATTCTTCAAAGAATCTCCAGCTAACAATCTCCCAAGCTTCTTGGTTCTTCGAATCTCAATAGTGCTTTGTTCTTGGGTTTCCCAAATCGTTGTGAGATCCCAGTAAGACTAAACCAACTCCTTCGATGTATTATGTTCAAAATAATCTCGCACCAAATGATATAAATGAAATAAATCCACTATCTATTATGTGCAATAGATCCCATAACATGTTGAATGTTCAAACTTTTGATCTTCTATGAAACATGGATAACTTCCATCCTCGACTCTACAACTTCAAAAGCAGTTATTGGAGATTTGTTCATCTTCATTTCATCATCATCTTTATAATACTCAAATTCTACAATCCTTAAGTAATTCTTTAGTTCATCATCAGAGTATCAGACCTTAACTCAACTTTCTTTAATGGCTGTTTATCTTCAACTTCAGATTTTCTTTTTCTCTTTAAACTTACTTTCTTAACATCTTCTTTCTGAATATCATCATCTTTATAATCTTTGATATCTTCAACACTCTTCTTATAAGCCTCTGTAACAGCTTCATACAGTTCTTTCATATTAACATAATTCAATTTGTTCAATCCAATATATCCTCGACCTTTTAAATAAGCCATCATTGCATTCCTTTCCTTAGCAAGATTTGGTCTTCTTGGTAGAGAAGAAATAGGAAGAGGTGATGGTATATGACTTGACATTCAATTCTTCTTGTAATTTCCTAAACGCTTCTTCATTCATAGCTTCTTCATTATCAACTTGACATTCAACTCGACTTGTATCTTTCTAGTTGCTTCCTCATTCATAGCCACTTGAGCTGACTCTTATCGTACTAAAGTAGGTTTCTTTTCTTCTTTGTCACTACCAACTTGCCTTTTCCTTTATCTTTTGGATCAATAACAGTTGAGAAGCTCTTTGTTGTTCCTCTTCTTGCACTCTGGAATACTAACACCCCTGGCTTTGATAAATCATGCAAGATTTGACAATGGTTTCATCATCACTTCACGTATGTATAGGTTTAGGTGTATCAACTTCCTTTTACGGTATAACTGTTGAAGGACCGACTTCCTCTTCAAAATCTAATACCCTTGGAGTAACCAATTCCCCGCCTATAGGTTCCTTGTTGGAAGCGGTGCTTTGATCTTGATTACCTTGATCATGATGCTTTGAACCTTAATTCTTTCTTCCTCATTACTTTCAATGTTGACTTTTCTTGATACCTTGAGGTTCATTCTCCTTTTCGTCATGAAATTGACATCTTCTTTCAAATTCTCTTCTTCCGATTCCTCCCAATTGGATGAGAAGAATGTTGTTTAACCTTTTTGCCTTTGGTGGTCTTCTTTAAATGCCTTAAGCTTCTTCTTTTGACTTTGACCCATAACACGTGATGAGTAACCAAAGGCCATACAAAGTTCTTCAATCTTCTAAACTTAAGCTTCAACTTCTTAATCTGAGTAGCTTTGTTTATCAAGCGATTTACGCAATCGACCATCGCCATTGTCGAGTATACTTATCTAACACTAATCTTTCAGGTGGTATAGGAACAATATCTCCTCCAGAAGATGATGAGAAGATAGGAACATCTTGTTCTGGTGATGGCATAGGAGGAGTAGTATGGTGAGATGAGGTGGGAGAAACTTCAGTACCTTCATTATCAGTAGTACCTTGGGAAGCAGTACCTTGTGTTGAAGTTTCTTGAGATACAACACGTGGAGAAGAAGTACCTTGAGCGGTACCTTGAGTAGCGATACCTTGAAGCGATCCGTCGCGTTCATTACTAACTTGACCTCATCTCGAATAGCTTGAACAATCTCTATCATGGAAGTAGTCAATGGGTGTCCACGCCGATTGAAAAATCACTCTTCCTTGCCATAAGCGTAAAGATCTTGGTGGTTATGACTGTGAGTAATGTCATCGGTGGGCTTAGGTACATCGACAAGTTTTTGTTCGAAACACTTGAATAAACCTTTGATACATCAACCATCTTGAACCATGAGAGATGTGTGAGAGCATTCCATCTAGATTCAGCCTTGAAAAGTTGAAAATTCGATCTGTAGCTAATCCCACTATAGCAGATGCTATGTTAGACCCAAATTGCTCCCATGATGTACTTTTAGCACTAATACAATGAAGTAATACATGAACTAAATACTTCCATTGAGGCAAAATAAGGGTTTCTGAATGTTTGTTGATTAAGGACCCTTCATAACCAATCTTGCTAAATGTATCCCAAATCGATTGCTTATCAAAATGAATGACCCTTCTTCATCATCAAATAATAAGTCTTCACGAATAGAGGCTGCAGTAACTTTCACAGTTCTCCCAGCAACCGTTGCTTGAATATACGAATCATCATGCTCCATATGAACCCTAGCAGTTGCCCAAAATTGTTGAATTCAGGGCTCAATGATATATGGTTCTACTAAAAGCGCATAACTAATCGGCGACCCAGTGAGAAAATCAATAATATCATGAAAGATAACATTAGCTTCAGTCTTGTCTAAATTCGCCACCATGTTGTGTTTGAAGCAAGATACGATTTGCCATTTATGATATATGTTCACGAAAGTGAGACATCGAATAATATGGATGAAAGAGAGATATGGAAAAGATTATAAGTTATCAATATGAGAGGAAATTCGGAGTAGTTATTTATAGGTGAGATTTAAAAATCACGACCTTAATAACAAAGTTACCGTCGATGGTAGTTACCCTCAATATTCTTTGTTGGAGCGATTGCTTTGATACGACACGTGTGCGGTACTTCCAAAAGCGATACTTCAAGCGGTACTTCAAGCGGTACTTTCATAAAATCAATAGCGGTGCTTTCACATTCTCCTCTTTCAATAGCAAAACATGAATATCCTCCCCTCAAACAATGCATAGGACTATACTAACACTAAATAGTCCTCCCCTTAAATGTAGGTCAGTAGTTAATCATGTCAATGCTTACCACAAAGTGATTGAATCTTGAAACATCAAAACCTTTGGTGAGTAAGTCAGCTACATTATCATCTGTGTGAACCTTGACCACATTAATAAGCTTGTGCTCATAATAATCTCTGATGAAGTGATGCCTAATCTGAATATGCTTGGTCTTGGAATGATAAGCGAGTTCTTCTGTCTGATTGTACTCTCATTATCAATATTGATAGAGCATTCTTGAAATTGAACCCATAGTCAAGAGTTGATTACGCATCCACAAAACTTGTCCACAACAACTTACGGCGACCCACATATTACCTTGATGAGGATGTTCTCGCAATAGTTTCTTCTTGCATTGCCATGAGACTAATCTTCTTCCAAGATATTTGCATCCTCCGATGGTTGATCTTACGTCATAATTGTCACCTGCATAATCACTATACGAAAAAGCTTCCAGTGAAAAGGTGAATCCTTTGGATACCACAACCCTAACTTAGGTTGTTGTTTCAAATAACTAAAATTCTCTTCAACGCATTCGATGAGAGACCTTTGGTGAGACTTGATATCTTGCACATAGACAAGCGATAAACATGATATCGAGGCCTATATGCGTTGAGATACATAAGACAACCAATCATTGATCTGTATAACTTGACTTCACGGGTTGTCCATCTTCATCTTTTCGGTGAGTTGATAGACTTGATAGGTGTCGATTCTTGGCCATAGCATCAAAATTGAACTTCTTAAGTATGTCAGAAACATACTTGTCTTGACTGATAAAAATACCCTCCTTTATACCACTTGTTGGATCGATGTACTCTAACCAAACTAACTTAAATAGCTTGTTAAGGTTTAATAACCTCGGATAAATCCTAAGTTATTAACAATGAAACACTGAGTAATCTTTATTAAGTACGCGGAATTTACTTAACAAATCTAAGAAGAATATAACTTTAACTTTTGTTAATAACTCTAAATCTGCTTGTTATGCAGACTTTTCAACAACTCTAAAACACTAATAATAATCATACTTTATGAATACTAAAACTCTTCTCTAAAACTCGTACGTCTAATGCCAATCTAGGGGTCCTTTTATAGGCTCAAGGATAACCCTAGTCGGTTTACAATTTGTATCCTTGTACGACAAGTAATCTAAACATAAAATAAACAAAGCTTTCCATAAGCGAATATAACAGTTCTTTAGCTTTGCGATTTTACTTTGACTTGAAGATGATTTGACTTTCTCTTTAGCGATGCTTTGACTTTTCCGGTGCTTTGTCAATCTTGATGCTTTAACATTCTTTAGCACTTTCATATCCCAACAGCATCAATGTAGGGAACCTTGTTAAATGTGGAGAACTTGGAGAAAAGGAATTTTCATAGCAAAAGACTTTATGTTTTCACGAAGGGTATGTCTCACATATGTGAATCATTTAAAATTATTTACCAAGGTAAGACATATTGGCTGCGTGCCATAGAGAGTCCGGGCTGGACTCCGGATTTTGATGACCAAAATGATGTGGAAAGTGACTCGGAAGATGAAGAAATTGAAAGAGTTTTTAAGGAGGATTTCGGTGCGAGTGATGAGGAGGTGCAAGGGGAAAATGATGTTAGTAGTGTACCTGATATAGTTGTCGAGGAAGAGAATCCAAAATCCAAGGATGGTGATGTTTCTAGTGATCAAAATGGAATACAATTTGAAGACCCGTTTAATAATTATCATCTCCTTAATAAGGATATGATGACGAACAATAAGGAGGCAAGCACAAAGGAAAGTTTGAAAAACCCTCCTAGTTTTACACTAAGAGAGGACGATGTAGGAAATGTTGTGATGGATAATCAAAGGGACAATTGTTATGGTGGTATCGGTGATGTAAGAAATGTTTCTGATGAAGTGAATTCTAGCCCGGGGTATAACACGTACAAAAAAGCAGGTAGGGAATCTATGGACTCGGAACAGTGTAGAAAGTCTGAAGGTTCTCGGAAAGGAGGATCTATATTAATATTGATGGACGAATTGGTTAAGGTGGGACAAACTATGGGGTATAATATGGAAGGGTGTATGAAGAATATTGAAGAGATCATTAAATCACAAGGAGTGGATGATGTTTTTCGATGAATATGTTGTCTTCAAATATTCAAGGCCTTAACCCGAAGGCTAAAAAGGATTGGGTAAAGGAGTTGTGTGTCTCTAATATGGTGAATTTTCTTACGTTGCAAGAAACTAAAATGGAATCTATTGGTTTGTTTGATATTAGGAGATGTTGGGGTAACTTTGCGTTTGAGTATGTGCATAGTGACTCGGTTGGTAAATCAGGTGGGATTTTATGTGTTTGGGATCCTAATTTGTTTAAGAAACTAAATTCAACGGTTTCGGATTATTTTGTTATGATTCAAGGCAAGTGGGTGACTAACGGCAAATCAATTCTTATTATTTCGGTGTATGCCCCGCAAGAGTTTTCTGAAAAGAAACTTTTATGGGATTATTTGGGTCACGTCATAGATAATTGGAAAGGTGCAGTGATTATCATGGGTGATTTTAATGAGGTCCGTAATAAAAATGAGAGGTTTGGATCGATTTTCAATGTGCATGGGGCGAATGCTTTTAACTCTTTTATCGCAATGGCGAATTTAGAGGAGGTTCCTCTTGGTGGATGTTCTTTTACGTGGTGTCACAAATCCGCTTCTAAGATGATCAAACTTGATAGATTCCTTATGTATGAAAGCTTACTGAGTGAGTGTCCTAATTTCTCAGCTATCACCTTGGATTGATTCTTATCGAATCACCGTCCTATACTATTACGAGAATCTACGCATGACTATGGGCCTATTCCGTTTCGGTTTTTTCATTACTGGGTGGAAGTGGTGGTCTTTGAGAATTTTGTTAATGATGTTTGGCGTGAAGCTCCTGTAGATACGTCTAATGATATGATTAATGTGATGAACAAGTTGAAATATCTAAAAAAGCAGATCCGTGCTTGGAATGGTATGAGACAAAATCCAAAAAATAGAAAACATGTGCTGAAATAGGAGCTCACTGATTTGGAGATGATTATTGACAAAGGAGATGTGCCGGCTGATACTTTGCATAAACGTATGGAGGTTGTAAAATCGATTCACGAGGTGGAAAAATTGTGTTCAATGGAGGAGGCTCAAAAAGCAAAAATCAAATGGGCGATTGAAGGTGACGAGAATTCAAAATATTACCATAGTATTATAAATAAGAACGAAGCCAACTTTCTATATGAGGGGTTCTGGTGGAAGGAAATTGGGTGGAAAGTCCTGATGTGGTAAAAAATGAGTTCCTTAATCATTTCAAGAATCGTTTTGATAAACCTAAATCTGATCGGCTGATGTTTAATATGGAGTTTCCTTATCACTTGAATTCGATGCAACAATTGGATTTGGAAGTTGAGGTGTCAAATGAAGAGATTAAGAAGGCGGTGTGGGATTGTGGTGTTGATAAATCTCCGGGGCCGGATGGAATCACATTTGGCTTCTATAAAAGGTTTTGGAGTTTAATAGAACAAGATGTGGTGGCGGCAGTGAAATATATTTTTTTATTACAGCCGCATTCCGAAAGGATGTAATTCATCCTTCATAGCGCTAATTCTGAAGATTCCTGGTGCAAAAATGGTGAAGGATTTCAGACCGATTAGTCTTATTGGGAGTCTTTATAAAATAATTGCAAAAGTTTTGGCCAATCGTCTTGTGATGGTGCTGGGAGATATTGTTAATGAGCTGCAATCGGCTTTTGTCGCGGATAGGCAAATTCTTGACGGACCATTTATTCTTAATGAGGTTTTGCAGTGGTGTAAGTCGAAGAAAAAACATTCATTTATCCTAAAGATTGATTTTGAGAAGGCTTATGATTATGTTCAATGGGATTACCTTGATGATATATTAAGAAAATTTGGTTTTGGAGAAAAATGGTGTGGTTGGATTCAAGAGTGTCTTCGGTCTTCTTGGGGTTCGGTTTTAGTAAATGGAAGTCCTACGGATCAATTTCTGTTCTTTAATGGCTTTAAACAAGGTGATCCTCTTTCTCCGTTTTTATTCATTTTGGTTATGGAAAGTCTTCACATTTCGTTTAAAAGAGTTGTGGATGCGGGCATGTTTAATGGTATTGTGCTTGACTCTTCTATGCAATTATCTCATATGTTTTATGCAGACGATGCGGTGTTTATGGGACAATGGAGTACCAAGAATATTGATACGATTATTTATGTGTTGAAGTGCTTTCATCGTGCTTCAGGTCTTAGTATTAATTTAAGCAAGAGTAAGCTATTGGGTGTTGCGGTGAGTGAAGATAGGGTGAGGAAAGCTGCGAATAGAATTGGTTGTGGTGTCCTTAAGGTTCCTTTTGCTTATTTAGGTTCAAAAGTTGGGGGAAATATGTCTCGGATTAAATCTTGGGACGAGATCGTGGATAAAATGGTTGCTCATCTTTCAAAATGGAAGATGAAAACCTTATCGATAGGTGGTCGTTTAACTCTTCTCAATGCTGTTTTAGGGTCCATGCCTATTTATCATATGTCAATATTCAAGGTGCCAATGAAAGTCCTTCATCGCATGGAGTCCATTCGAGGTCGTTTTTTTAATGGTGTTGATTTAGATAGTAAAAAATCGATATGGGTGAAATGGAGTAATGTTTTGTGTCCCAAAGAGAAAGGTGGTCTTGGCGTGTCTAGTTTATATGCGCTAAATAGAGCCCTTATCCTTAAATGGTTTTGGCAGTTTAAAACTCAAAAGAAATGGACTAGGGTTATTAGAGCTATCCATGGCGAAGATGGGAAGAATGGTAGCGGATTCAAGGTTGGTTACAAGTCCATTTGGCGAAATATTCTCCAGGAGATAGAGAACTTGAAGACGAAAGGTATGCATTTGTATAACTTAATGCAGAAAAAAATAGGCAATGGTGCAGATACTTATTTTTGGGAGGATTTGTGGCATGGTGACATGGTTTTGAACAAAGATACCCTAGGATGTATGCGTTGGAAGTTAATAAGAAGGTAGACGTGGCTTCTAAACTGTCACAGGAGAGCTTGATCTGGTCTTTTCGTCGTGCGCCTAGAAGCGGAGTGGAACAAGTTCAGCTGACAGATTTGACGGCTCACGTGGAGGGTGTTGTTCTTGGTGTCTCGCCTGACAGGTGGTATTAGGGCTAAGCATCAAAGGTTCAAAACCAAACCGGTCCGATGAAACCGACCGAACCGGACCGACAGCCCGTCGGTTCGGTTTCGATTCGAGTCTACATGCTTCGGTTTGGTCGGTCCGGTTCGACCAAAACCGACAAAACATGCCAAAATACACGTGAACCGACAAAACCGAATCGACGAATCGAACCGAACCGACAACATTCGGTTCGGTTTGATTCGCGTTTTTCACGGTTTTCGGTCCTCGGTTTTGTCGGTTCGGTTCGGGTCGGTTTATGACCGACGCTCAGCCATAGGTGGTAATGGGCGCTTGATGGTTCGGGTGAATTCTCGGTAGCTTCGGTAAGAAAGGTTATTGATGATAACAGGTTTCCGAATGTGTCTACTCAAACTAGATGGATAAAAGCGGTGCCAATTAAGGTAAACATTCATGCTTGGGAGGTGAGATTGGACTGTTCGCCTACTCGTCTATTCTTTGTCCCGTTTGTGGTAGCGTGACGGAATCGTCGAGTCATTTGTTTTTTGATTGCCATGTTGCTAGAGATAACTTTCGCAAGAATTGTCGTTGGTGGGAGGTGGATTTCATGGAAGTGCATACATTCGATGAATGGGTCTCTTGGATCACAAATATCCGGATGCCTACTAAGCATAAAAGGTTGTTGGGAGGGGTGTGTTTCGAATTGTGGTGGCTAATTTGGTCTTTTCGTAATAAGTGTGTTTTTGGCGTGGATTCTCTTTCTAAGGCGGCTATCTTTGATGATGTAGTGTCGTATTTTTTTTATTAGAGTCGGTATAGATGTAAAGTGTCGTTTAGTTGGGTTGATTGGTTAAAAATCCTCATCTTGTAGTTTTGTAATTTTCCAAATTTCCTTCTAGTCTTATTTATAAAGTCTTTGTAAAAATATATATATATATAAAAAAAAAAAAAAAAAAAAAAAGTTGTTTTTATCCTTCTTATGTTTTGTAGGCTGACATTTTACCTTTGAACAAAGCTTTCTTTAAACTTGGTAATACTAATTTCAAGAGTGATACGGTAAACTCGATCAAACTTTCATATATATTTATAGTAGTATACAATTAATTTGAGACAATTTAAAAAAAATGGACTATTAATTTAGGATGGAGTGAATAATTAGTTTATTTAGTTAATAGATTTTCTTTGTTCAAATTCACTTTGTCGTAGACTTTTAGAGCACGAAGACTTGTCGATAAGATTCAGAAATTCATTGTCCAACATATTCCATTTTTCATCTTTTGAAGTTTAAATGTATAAGAAAAGGAAAAATACAACGAAGCGTGAAATTGATGTTCGAAAATGGTTTATCAGGGTTCTTAGTTTCTTAAGGAATTTGTACTAGATAAACGTAAATAAAATTTCGCAACATAACTTGACCAGAATAAACACTCCTTTGTACTTAAAATGTGTACCAAGCTTTATAAAATTTAGCGGACCATATAAGATGACCGCTAATGGCTTTTAGAGATACAAATATAGTGAATAACTAGTTCGATTGCAAATTTATGGAATCGACAAATGGTTAATTTGTTAACAGTGATTTGCTCTTTCTCATATTTTACTTGCTTGTTTCTTTGATTGCTACCAAAAATATTAAAAAATAAATAAATTAATTAAAAAAAAACGCATACCATATCTAAAATAGCATGTTAAACTCTCCGTATCAAATTATCAACTTATGATCTCTTAGGTTGCACCCAGTAATGTGAAGCGATCGAGTGTGGCGATCGATTACATCTCGATCGTCCTTCTGCCAGAAATCGATCGTGGCTCAATCATCTCCTCACTTGGTCGTCTGGCCGATCGAGTGAAATACACAATTAATTTTCCAAACGTTGTGTAATGGTAAAAAAAAATTGAACGTTGCTTTGTTGCATTTTTGACCGTTTGAAACAAAAAATAATAATAAAAATAAAAATAAATAAAAATCTATTAAACTACCCTATAAATACACAACATATTTTACACTTAAATCCACAAATCTCACAATCCTATCTATCAAAAATCTCATAATCATCTATATTCAAATGTCTAAGAAAACACCACAACAAAAGGCGAAAATCCGATTGGCACAAAACATCCCGCAATTAACACGGATCCGAATTTAGGTTAACGATGTCTCACCAACCGTCAATTTCCGACCCGCTACTTTGGATTATCAATCGCAACAACCTCCACAACAACAAATTAACAATCCATTTTTTATAAACTGTCCTATGAATCGTCCATTTGTTCCACCGTATCAAAACATCCAACAGCAACAACAACAAAGCCACTCCCGTCGAAGCCAACAATCTATGTATGGCTCACCCAAATCGGTGTATCGTCCAACAATAGATTCATCAACGTCTTCATATTCAAATTATCAACATTATTCTCCGATTAACCGTATGAATCTTGATGCTTGTGATTTTGAAGAACTATTATACACCAATCCTGATTATCATGTTGGAACTGGTTCGGGTTATCCGACTCAAGAGTATCACGGTTCGGGTCAAGGTTCGGCTCATGGATCGTATCACGATTCGGTTACAAATGATGAAGACAAAACTATTTCGGAAGAGACGTCACCGGTCAAACCGAAGAAACGAGCTACAAAGGCAAAGAAAAAGGTTGTCGAGAAAGAAACAAAGAATGATTCGTCGCTTTGGACACGCGAAGAAGAGATCGAGTTGTGCAATGCTGGGAAACAACCAAAATGCTAAGGGATTTTGGCAGAAAGTGATTGCTTACTTTGAAAAGGAGGTTGGTGCAGAAAGAACGTACAACTCGATTATTACCAAGTGGAAAAATAGGATTTGTCCTAGAGTTGGTCAGTTTTGTGCCATTTACAACAATGCTTATAGGAATTACGGAAGTGGTGAGAATGACCTTACTGTTTACAGACGAGCGTGTGAAGAATGCCAAATAGTGTGTAATCATGCGTTTGTATTGGAGCATTGTTGGAAAATTTTGAAGGACCATGACGTTTGGAAGGATAATGAGATGCCGGCTTTTTTAAGCCAAGATGAGGGTCGAAAAAAGCAAGGACTTGAAACCGACTTAGATGTGCACTCGGATGTACACGTGCACATACTGAGCGACCAATTGGTCGTGATACCGCTAAGAAGAATAAAGAAATCTTGGAGGTTCCAAAGCTAGCTATTTGGAAGGTGTCACGAGAAATGAAAAAGCATTAAGTCCATGGCATTGGGAAGAAGAAGGAGCTGACAGACGGATACTACGACTTGAAGAAGAAAGAGTTGGAGCAAAGGCAAAGGAGTTGGGCTGGAGTAAAGAGAAGCGAAATGGATGACAAAAGATTGGAACTAGAACAAGAAAAACTTGAATTCGTGACAAAATAAATATGAAAAGACATCATATTCTATTGCACCAATCGATCCATCTTGCCCGCATTCTACAGCGACAAAAATGCGTGAAATCAAATATTCGATCAAGGCACGCCACAACCTAGATTATTAGTTTTAATAAGTTTTGTCTTGTTTTAATAAGTTTTGTAATGTTTTATTTTATTAGAATTATTATGTAACATTTTAATTATTAATGAAATTTTAGTTTGTGTTAAAATGTTTAAGAAAAAAAAGATTGATCATAGTCACCTTTCTTTGAGGCCAAATAAATGCGAAGTCATTTGGAGAGAGAAAGTTGGCGTGTGCGAAAAATGGGAGGATTTAGTTGCATTACTAGGAGCAACCTTATATAATAAAGAAGATACAAAATGGACAAACAGATTTTTCTATTAACAATAAGAGATCAATTCGGAAATCAAGTTTCGTGATTGGCAAATAAAAGTTAAATTAGCCTCATTTTGGTTAAACTAGACGAGTACTTGTGCATAGTAATGAGATTTTATAGCGGCATATAGTTTTAATGATAAAAAAAAGTTTATGAGTTTAAACCAAAAATAATAAGAGTTTAATGATTTGGGA
Organism: Chrysanthemum lavandulifolium; assembly: GCA_022545495.1. NCBI lineage: Eukaryota > Viridiplantae > Streptophyta > Magnoliopsida > Asterales > Asteraceae > Chrysanthemum > Chrysanthemum lavandulifolium. The sequence continues at coordinate 67,486,246 of CM040241.1, forward strand.
ATTAAACATAATGTTTTGAAACCCTGTTCGGCCTGGGTGGTTCAACCGCTCGAAAAACGTCAATTTAAACCGGGTAAACCCGATGAGTTTGGTCGAAAAAACGGGTCAAATTAAACCGGGGCAACCCGCCGGGTTTGAAGCGTCTCGGGTCAACCCAGTTTTCGATATATTAATAGTTTCCTTTTGAAACATATGTTTTCAATATTTTTTTTTAGTTTCAACTTTTCACTTGCTCATAATTAATTGTTTCAACATTTTCTTTTTAATTTTTTCAATATTTCACTTTCTTAACTTTTCACTTTGACCATTTTTCGTTTAAAGATAGTATAAATATATCTAAATTTCACTTAACACAATAAATATGTATAAAAATATACGTCTCGGTTTTATAAAAGAAATTAAACTAAAAATAGGAGAGTTAATAAATCTTTACTTGTTAAATTTTAATAAAATATATGGACTAAAGTAAACTTATTAGTTTGTATATTTTTTGTCACAACCTTATAAATTTAATAAATACCTTATAAACACCATTAAACTTTTTTTCTTTTTCCTTTTCTTTTTTTCAAAAAAGAAAAAAAGAAAGATATTGTTGTTATCTATAAATATTATTGTAATTATATATTAAACTAATGTATATGCATGAAATTAAAATTATTAAAATGAAAACACAAGTTACTGTAATATGTAAATGAATGCACGAGATTGTATATATACGGACGATTTTTGTGATTCCTTTTTATTAGATTAAGTAAGAATAATCAAAAAAGTTATTCTACATTTTTATTATCTGCGTTCAATAACGACTCATGTGTATTCCTTTTTGTAATTTTAACTCGCCCTTACACGAGTTTAAAATTTAAGAGGCAATTCCATATATACCAAACTTAAACATCATAATTTCATATTTTTTCAACACATGCTTTAAAAACATTGTACATGTGCACTAAAAAATTGTATTTTAGGTAAATATGGAATTTTGATATTTAGATTAGATATGGAATTATCCCAAAAATTAAATATGACAAAAATTATTATATATAAGATTATAAATATCAAATTTAAAGTATGACCTTACGGATTACTGTGAGATGAAAATAAATATACAAGATTTTACATAAAGCAACGATGCATGTAATTTCTTTTTAAAGTATAGATAAGGATATCCAGGTAAATATTTCTTTCAATGGTCATTAAGTACTATAAAACACATATAATGTTTACAACATGATATCAATAGTAAATTTTAAATAACATCAACCTCAAAAGCATATAAGATAAACAAAGTCAAATTTTTCATCCAACAAAAACTATAAAATATTAATTGATGATATATAAAAACCCGTGTAATTTTATTGGTATGTCAACTCAAAATTGACAGTCTTGATTAACCATTCAAGTGGTCAACCTTTTAAAAAGAAAAAGTTTTACCGGTTTGAGTTTGTGTTACGGTATGTTCAAGCCTTGTAGATTAGTCGACCTAAAGGTCAAAAACCACGGTTAACCAAAAAATTTATTGTCATGGTGTTAGTAGTAGTTTTTTTTTTTTTTTTTTTTTTTTTTTTTGACTAAAATACACGTTGGTCCTTAAACTTGGCACGGTGCATCGCTATGAGACGAAACTCGCCCTTTTCATCGTCGGGGTCCCTATTTCAAGGTTTTCACTCGCTACAAGTCCTTTGACCAAGTCAACATATGATTTTTGTTTTGTAGTCGAGGGTATTTTAGTCCATACACATTTATACTTTTATAACACATTTATATTTTACCCCTTCTTCTTTCATCCTCTTCATCATCTACCCAAATCATTCATCTCCCCAAATGTACTTCATCTTCAAGAAGACTTTCACAAACTGGACACTTAAACTCTTACGTGTGGTATTTTGACAATTCAATGATCACTTGGGAACACGGTAGCATGTATAGTCGATCACTTTCTTCTCCGGTCCTTGACAAACAAATTCGAATGAAACTAAAATTCTCTTCCTAAATTTATTGCCGCATGTAGCTTCTTCTTTGTCTCAATTCTTGTTTCTTATTCAACGACATTACATGTGTCAACTTCAAAGGGTTGGGAGTCCTATAGCTCCGACTTCTATAGTCACACTCAACGGGTTCTATCCTATTATGCTAAAAACCTGGTTGGTCATCTCTTTAACTAATTCCTCATGTTTGACTTGTGACAATAAGTGAGAAGTATATGAATTTTCTGCTCTATGCGAAGTGCCATCCAACCCAAGAGTTCCGGTGAGTTTTAAGTAATGAATACCACAAATGTCAAACTCAAGATTTGACCCATTTTATTAAGTTATAATTCGAGCTTCCTATGCCTTAATAACCTTTTGCAACCTTTAAAATTCGGATCTCGAGGATTGTTATAAATCAAGAAAGCCAATAACCGGTGAAAGCATAAACTTCATCATGTCATGTATAAAAATTTTGTTTCCAATATCAACAAAAACGCATTATAGTGTATCTTGAATAAGCGAGCCTTTTGCTTTTGGTTATGTCCCGTCTCAAAATGAATCATGTTATAGAACATTTGCAAACAATGTATACATCTTTTTGAATTATTCACGAAAACAACAGGTTTTACACTAATTTCTATATTTTTTTCCGAAGTTATTACGATTATATTTTCTAATGAACCAAGTGTGTCTCAAAATGTGTTTATAAGATTTTTCCAAATATTTAGTTTTGAGGGTGGCGATTACAAATGAATTCATTTATTACAACGGAAAATGTATCTTTCATTTTGTGGTTTGGGACACAATAAAATATTTTGCTAAAGGAGCATTCAACCACTTTCTTGCTTTCCTAATGAGAGGCGATGAAGTACATTGGGGAGATGAATGATTTGGGTAGATGATGAAGAGGATGAAAGATGAAGGGTAAAATATAAATGTGTTATAAGGTATAAATGTATGGACTAAAATACCCTCGACTACAAAACAAAAATCGATGTTGACTTGGTCAAAGGACTTGTAGAGAGTGAAAACCTTGAAATAGGGACCCCGACGATGAAAAGCGAGTTTCATCCATCGCGATGCTGGCGTGCCAAGTTTGGGACCAACGGTGTATTTTAATCTTTTAAAATATATTGGAGGCAAGACATATGGTGGATTCAATGCCTTACATTTTTCATAAATATTTGCCTGCATCTAAGAAGCCTTTTTGAAAGGCATCATATTCTTGTGGTATCTTACTTTTAAGTCTTGGAGGGGTCTATTATTATCCTTAATCCATTTCATGTTTAGGGTAATGGGGTATCCTATGTACACTTTTTGTATAGTAAACACATAAAATTAAAAACAGGATTAGATGCCTTGAGAGTTGAGATGTTTAATATTGTAATTCTAGTGCACTATCATGAGTGAAGACTTGAAGATACCCAATTACATCTAATTGATTTTTTTGGTAATTAAAGTATGTCATTACTTATCAATTCAGCTAATAGATAACTATTTCAATGATAATGATATATGTGAATCTTATAATGCTTGTTATATAAAGATTCTCCTATAATTAGCAACAACATTTAGCATGTCATGTATGATTTATTCTTTACATCTTGGGTCATTTTTATATTGGAAGTGCACTAAATCAAGATTTCGGTCTTTTGAGAGTATTGGTCCCTTTTTTTCTTTTCCTTTTAGAGCACACACAAAAGTAGTATACTACGGTGTTTTCTTGCAAAATAACGATTATGTCGTTATTACCCTTGGATCTCGGCGTTATTTGGCGTTAGTCCTTCCGTTAACCCCTTAGCAGGCGTTATTTGCTTTTTTTTTTTTTTTTTTTTTTTTTTTTTTTTTTCATTTATGCCCCTAAATGAGGGTTGTTTTGTAATTTGTTGAGAATGTTATTGATGTTATTTGGATGTTATTGTTGTGGGTGTTTTTTGGGGATGTTAATGTTAAATGTTAAAGCTGATGTGGCGCTGACGTGGACGGTGTTATCGGTGTTATGGTGTTACGATTGGGAGTGCTCTTAGAGGTTCTACTAAGAGGGTCAGCAAATGTGCATAACTAGTTCATCATAGTTAGATGAAAACATATACTATTATTTATAGAGGAGAGTTATTTTACATACCAAATTTTTCTTATATACTAAGGGACTCATCTCTACCATCCATTTAAAAATAAAATCAATTGATGAGATTAAAAGCATTTTATTATTTCATCTATTTTTTATAATTTAAATATCTCTTAAACCGTTAATCGTTAGCGAAAATATTTATTCGTCGTGTGACATTTAATTATCTTTACATGAGCGAGTGACTTTGATATATAATCGAAAAAGAAATGAATTTGTTTTTCACGTTTTTCGTCTTTTTTCGTTTTTACTTTCTTGAAATTTGCATGAAAAAAAATCGTAAATGATAAACACTAAATTGAATATCGCGTGTGATATCGGTGTTAAATCATATATGATATGTAATATCATATGTGATATCATATGTATATCATATGTGATTTTACACTAATATCACATGTGATATTACATATCATATATGATTTAACACTAATATCACATGTAATATTCAAATTAGTGTTCTATCATATATGATTTTTAATCTAAATTCGATGAAAAAAGCGAAAAACTTAAAAAAAAGCGTGAAAAATACGAAAAAACTTTTTGTCGAAAGTATATCAAAGTCACTTATCTATAGAAAGATAATGAAATGCTTCGTTGCAATGATATATTTTTTTTTAACGACGATTAACGGTTTGAAAGATATTAATATTTGAAAAAAATAATGAAAGTGGGTTTTAAATTGTTGAGATTAATCTCATCCATTAGATCAAATAAAAATAGAAAATGGAAATTAATCCTTTGATATGTAAAGAATCTTTTTTCCTAAAATCATCTTAAATTTTATTTATAACAAAACTTTTAGTTTACTAGCAAAAAGTACATGAGCTATTTCGAAAATAAGGTCAAGGTCGTTGCTTCTAATGACTAGTTGGGTACCATTCAAGGATGACCAAAGTACCAATTTTTTTAGTCAAACTTAAAAAAAGGAAGCAGCTGAAGCGACAAATAAAAAAAAAAGTAAATTAAAAAATAGTTTTTAAAGTAGTCAAAATACGTAAGGATTATATCAAGGCAAATTTTGTTGCAAAAAAGACATTAACGTTTTCTTTCCAAAACAGCAATTGAGAGCGAACTTTCATTATTTTTCTTGTTAAGTGTCTCGTCACTAAGGGTGATATTGTCATTTCACTGTTCATACTTATTAAATTGCCACCAAACAACTTGTGATATCAATGCGACATGATCTCAATGGCCAAATTTAAAAATTAAATTCTCATGTTTGCACCCATTAAACCCCCCATACAACCCAGCTTCTAAACCACGACTCGACAACAAAAAAAACACGGTATTTCAAAATGCAATCACCACCACATTCATCAAACACCACAATAATCAACACCACCATAACCACAACCACCAAGAAACGTCAACTTTGATCACCACCACGAAAAAACAACTCCCACAACAACGTCCATGTCCACGTTGTCAATCACAAGACACAAAATTCTGTTACTACAACAACTACACCACTTCACAGCCTCGTCACTTTTGCAAAAGTTGTCGAAGACAGTAGACTCATGGTGGCGTTCTTCGTGACATCCCTGTTGGTGGTGGTACTCGTAAAAATACTAAAAGAGAAAAACTCATCAACCCCACCACTTCGGGTTATGTTACCACTTCTTCTCCGGTGATGTACTAGAGCCTGGTGCTGCCTCCACCGGTGGATGTTGCAGGAAATGTGATGGTTCCACTTGAAGGAAATGGGTTGATGTCGCTTTTGGGGTTTATTGGGTTTGAGGATGGTGTTTGGCCTTTTTGTGGCAGTTAATGTAATGTCTTAGCTTAATGTATGTCTTTCGATTGTAGTGGTTAATGTACCCTATCTTTCGGTTAATGGTTAATTGTAAGGATGTAAATTTAACTAATCTTTTGGTTACTTGTTATTTTTTGGCAGTAGTTACCAAAAGTTGACTATCATGTTTAACTTTTGCAAATGAATGTACATCACAAAAGTACCTAAAATTGCTTAATTTGTTGGATTTCATTAGATTAGAGAAAAGGTTATGCAAGTATTTACCCTAGTAAATTATTACACAACCAGTAGATAAACTTTAGAACAACTAGATATTGTTATAATCTTCCACTACAACACCATAGCAGAAGTATAACAGTTTATTGAATCATAAAAGCAGAAGCATTATTCAGCATGATCCTTAGTTTTCTTGTCAGCTATCAGTCTTCTCCTCTTGATTGATCTTCCTTGGTCTTCAAACTTTTCGTCTGCAACCACTCCATCTTTCCCAACTTCATTTTTTGCAAGCACTTCATCTGGCTCATCTCCTTGTTTAGCAACCATTTTATCTGTAATCACATCTCCATCAACAACTGAGATAAATCCCTCATGTCCAACTACTTCAGCACACAGATCATCTGGAATCACAGCCCCATCACAAACTAATTGTGCACCATCAACATCCTCTGTTTCAAACATTTCTTCATCAACCTTCTCAAGAGGAACCACACTAAAACAGTAAAACTAATTGGTTCAGAAAAAATAGCATACATCCGTCACACCCCAAATTACATTTTGCGGTGAATGGAATTCACGAGGATTGTTGTCATAGCATCACAATCAGTTATATTGAGCGACCTAAAGTGTCGTTTGAAAAATACATCGTTTGATTTAATAAAATGATCGAGTTACAACATAGGTCCCAAAAGTTTACAAAGTTTGCGGAAATATAAATATATTACAAGTCCAAACGATGGTTTTAAAAGAAAGTGCCATAATGTACAATGATGTAAGTCGACGCCGCGACTCAAAAAGTGGTTCCTTAACCATGCCATGATGATAATGCCTTAGATACCGAGAATAAACATGCTAAAAGGTCAACACAAAGGTTGAGTGAAATCCATAGGTTTAAGTAATTCGTTTGAACACAATCATCGTAGTGTGAGTTAAATTGTTTCACACTCATCGTTGAAAACAAAATCGTATTTATTTCACTAAGTTCATGACACCAAAGCGTAAACATCGCACCAATAAAATTGGTAATCATCGTTTCATCATGCCTAATAGGTAATTTGCCAATTTACCTTCTTGGTTCAATATAGTCGCTCGATTTCCTAACTGGGTCAATAAGGCGGGAGTGTTAATTCAATAGGCCTATTCACAATATTCGCGCTCACTGCAAGTGACTAATGGTTCATGATGTAGGGACTTGAACATGGCAAATACTTAGTGACAATAAAACATTCGGATATAGCATCTGAGTTCAAAGCATTTGTGTTCGATTAAAAATGTAGCATGTATCTCCCAAAAGTTTGTAAAAGCAGTTAAAAGAGTAAAGTGGGGCTATGAACTCACTTGATAAAGCGGTATGATGACAAGAGTGAGTACACTGAGGTATAGCGTGAATCTCGAAAATGACCTATTATGAATGATATGATATGTAATGAGTTGCAATGTAATGTTATGCATGCATTTCGTATGTTATTTATACCATTTGCGAGTTTTGAAAATAATACTTATCGTCGAAAAATACTCTTTTAACGTCTTGACCATTCTTAAACCACTTTGCAAGTATTTACGTCAAAATGTCATCCTACAATGGTTTCGTAATGATTTATGGTGAAATTATCACTTTTAGTCAGTAAAATAATGTCGTCGGAAATTTCATAAAAGTGACAAAATGGCTTTGAAAAACTAGTCGTAAAATGGTGTACGTCGATCGTTAGGAAACGAACTCGACGGTTTTGGAAAACTTGTATCAAAATCTAAAAGTTTCGATTCAGAGTTTTCGACATAAAGGTCTCGAACATAAAGATAATAAGGGTTAAAGATGGTGATTTTGTTTAATATGTTGTTTAAAAATGAGTTTGACAAATTTTAAGCATCAGTAAATAATTTATTACAACTCCGCTATACAAACGGTCGATCGTTTTGAAAAATATGCTCGGTGATCTAGATTTTATTAGAAGACATTTCGTTCCAAAAGTTCCACATCATCGTTAAAACAACCCTCAATATGGTCATTTTAGTTACCGTAATACTTGTGTCGTAAAATAATATAGTTTCTTTGAAAATAATAGTTACGGCAATTTTATGAAAATGTGCATATCTTAGTCGTTTCAAATCCGTTTTCACGTATAATCGTCCTTAACCAGTATCATAGTATACTATTATATTTTGACAAGTCGAAATAATTTGTAAAGCTTAAGGCTCGTTTTTGACTCGAACAAAGTAAAAACATGTTCTTGAAATTTACGAAATATATATATTTCGTCGTCAAACTTTAAAATTCATAACTTCTTCGTTATAACTCCGTTTTATCCGTTCAAGCGCCACGGATTCGTTTTAAAGTATATTTTCTAAATATCAAGGCCAAAAAGTCGTGCCTACTGTCGGATTTTCCAGAAAAATAAAGCAAGGACAGAACACATTTTATACTAGTCGAAAATAGTTTTCTCGTACCAAACCTATTCTAATCCTTCAAATCAACTCCAAAGCTAATCTAATCCTACCATACACCTTCTTAGGGTGTCATGGGTTCCTAAACATCATCAAGACCAAAGTATACCAAGGGGATAATTATAGGATGACCTTATATATATATATATATATATCTAAAAATCATGTAAAAATGGTATAAACAACACAAATCATGCATGCTTGCTCCAAAAATGAAGAGATACTTATGAAATGAAAAGGAGATATGAAAAATATAAATGATATGCTTACAAGTTAATATGATGAGGTGCAAGGAACAAGGTTTAGCCTAAACACTCTAGGTTTTTATTTCAAAACCTTATAAAGAGTGTGATTCTAGATTGTATTAAACTTGAGCTTGAGAAAAATTTTGATGATTTCCTTGCCAACTCTTGATGTGGCCGGTTTTATGAAAGAAGAACCAAAGAGAGAAAATGAAATTTACTTGACTTGAAAATGATATTGAATGAGTGAGATCTTTACTTGGAGTATGGTTATATACAATCAAGGAAGAAAATGTTGCCAACAATAAATGAATACATCCTCCCCACATGGCCGGTTGGGGGGGGATGTATCTCAAATACATTTTTTTTTATATAATGTGTATAAATGTTACAAAGTGTAAGTAAAGTGTAGTTTAAATGTAACTGTAAGGTTTTGTATATATTAGTGTATTTAAGGTAGTTTTAGGTAAAAGAAATTTTAATAGATCAAAATAAAGTATAATGAGATCATAAAATTGTAAAATACATCCCTTGTGAAATTTGGTGATATAATAATTATCGTGTAATTTTTAAGAAAAACGTCGTAATAATATAACTTTAACGATTTATAGACAAAATAAATTTAAAACACTAGGTAAACTCAAAATATAGTTTTTATAACTAAATGTAAGTATAAAAATATGTCGGGATCGTTTTTAGAAGTAACGGATTAAATATTCAAAATAATAACTCACGCGATAACGTTATTTAATATAAAATTTTCGCGTTTAATGTGAAATGTAAAATCATGAATGAACTAATATGATGCAAATGATATTAATGAAATGTAGACTAAACTTAGTCCATATGAAATGTTCGTGATGATATGATCATGAATTCGCCGCTAAACCATAAAGGTTACGCGAATTTGGAACACGTAAACCTAGTTTACGATAAATGTTGAAATAGTGAAGCATGAATTGTTTTGAGAAATGACCTGAAAGTACGGGTTGTCACAACATCTCTGTTACTTCTTAAGCTGCAACTATGTCATCTAGTTCATCCAATGCTTGATCAATTTCAGCAAGCATGTTACTTATCTCTTTAGACTCTTCAGGTTCATCAACTAAATGATATAGATCATCTTGCCATTAAACATCTATTCCTTGATCCACCTCTCCATCACTAATCCAAGTCATATGTATAATCCGAATCATCAAAATCCAGCACATCTGTATACTCTAGGGAATCCTTACTTGAATTCTTCACCCCATACTCTTGGTTAATTTCTTCCAATAACCTCCTGAATTGAAACTCATCACTCAGGCTTTTTGTATGATTTACAACCATTTTTTCTACACAAAATGTTGGTGGGAACTTATTGTCAGAATGAGTATCATAAACAGGTCCAGCCTTCCCATATTAGCTTATCTTTTGCCACTTTAACAATGGTAATTTCCCACTGTTTCCAGTCTCACCATTAAGATCCTTTCCAACAACATCATTGATATCATGATCCATAATTTCTTCTATCATCACACCCTTGCCCTTACTCATCATTCGCTCCATCATCTGACACTCTACCAATGAAACACATGTTTCAATATACAACTCCAATTCTCTAAATCTAGGAACATACTCCACAAGTCTGCTTCTTTCTTTGTCAGACATTAGTGGTAGCAAACCATCATCTAATGACTCCGCAAGTATCCTAAATGAGTAAACACAAGGGTACGATCCGCGTAACCTAACTCCTGTAACATTTCGTCCAATAAGTCCGTGAATAAAATGTTACATTAAACTCCGTCAAACCAATCTGTATCTCCAAAAAGATATCTTCTTCCTGGTGGTGAGGTAAATTCACTATTGTGATTGATTTGCAAAGTAAACATGGTTTCATTCAAATCTGGGCAACATATAAAACATCAATAACTTCAAAAACAGTAACAAGTTTAAATGGAAACACGAAAATGGAACAAAGTATGTTTACCATAAAGGATTCCTAAATCAGGGATCGGGGTACCGTGTACACGATTTTCCAAAACTTAACCATTCTCAAGATCTTTACTTGTGAAATTAATGTTCATGGAAGAAATTGAAACACAAATATAAACTATTGCTTTAAAGGATTAAATTTGTAAAACAAAACACTGGCAACTGAGCTGACTGGCGGGAAAGAGAGTGAAATGACAATACTACCCTCAGTGACGAGGCACTTAACGAGAAAAATAACGAACGTTAGCTCTCAGTGGCTGTTTTGCAATAAAAGGAAACATTAGTGTCTTTTTTGCAAAGAAATTCATCTCGGTGTGATCCTTGCGTATTTGTGCTACTTTAGGGATCATTTTTTTGCAATTTACCCAATAAAAAAAGTCATAGGGCTTGTACACCATCTACCCCTCTCACCCCCTTCATTATTCGCTTTATTGACGGTATAAGATTTTTTTTTTTAATTTTTTTTGTTTCGTATATTTTATCTTCTACTATTTTAACTTTATGTTTATGTTCCGCATTTTTTGAGCAATTTTACTTATTTTATTAAAGAATATAGACAATTTTTACAGTATCTCCGCATTTTTTGTATTTTAGTATTTTTTGACTTATCGGACTTTATAAAACTGTTTCATTTTTTTATTTCACAGTTTTATAATAAAAACAATATTATAGAACAATAAAAAATATTTAATGGGTGTGTAAATGTTATTTTGATGGTGTGTGAATCCACGACTCTGAAAAAAACATAAGAATGGTAAATTAAAAAAGTTTTTAGTTCACGCTATTCGAGTAAATAAACTCTTTGTAAAGGATAAACAACGTAACTCAAATAGTATTCATTTACGATTTTTCGAAATGAATTATAAAGGTGCTACCCATTATAGAGATTTAACTTCAATTTTCTGACCTTTATGAGTAAAAATAAATAATAGTATACAATTATCATTAATTAATTTGGGTGGGATAAACAATGTTAGATAGTAAAAAAAAAGCGTGGACGGCAGGATTCGAACATGCATGAGCAAGCCCACATGATTTCTAGTCATGCCCGATAACCACTCCGGCACGTCCACTTGTTTTGTCGGTTTCATTCATGTCTCTTATTTATATTCAATACTATGTGGCAATATGGTTTAGTTGCGGTAATGACATCTTTTATCTTTTGTTATAGTTTTAGATAACAAAATGCTACTACACATCTTTTTGTAAGAACAAAAATAAATATTATTATTAGTTGACATAAGTGTTAGTGATCACTGAATTACTCGCTACATCGAATACAAGTCGGTCTACGATGTTAGCCGAAACAACATTGTTTTGTGCTCAGTTAGATATATTATGAGCAACTGTTTTGTCTGAGGCTCTGAGCGACTAGCGAAAGTCCAATTGCATCACATAAAACGAGAGGCCGACTACAATATATCTATAATTAGCAATTTTCCATAGAGGTCTTGAGTTCGATGTAAAATTAGAGAGTCGATTACAACTTTTAAGTATCACTTAACTTCCGTAAAAATGCTACTAGAATTTTTAAGTACTATATGTTACTTCACTTTCGTAGAGCTAAATATAGAAATAAGGTGAGTTAGGTGACAAGGGTGTGTGTAAACTAGCAAATACAATTTTATGTTTAAAAATATTCGATGGTTGACACGCACTACTCCTTCAATTTTAAGGTAATTGTTTTCGAACAAAAAGTACACAGTTTATTGATTTAAAAAAAAAAAAGAAAAAAGAAAGTACATAGTTTAAAAAATGAAACCATATTATTTTTGTAAGGAGAATTGCATATATATATATATATATATATTATTAGAATTCTAAAATTTGCATATTTTCTTATAATATAAGTTTTTAATGCATGATATACAATGCAACTTAATCATGTTTTAGGTATATATGCAAATATACAAGTTTTAGTAGTTATATGTGTAATTGCCCCTATTTTTTAACCCATCAAATATCATCCATATCACATCAATTCGGGCAGAATTCTGTTTCAGAAGATTGCTAATTGTAGGCCTCAATCACATTGTTGTAATATGAGATATTTATAAGAACGATAAAAAAAAAATCGTCGACTTGTGACATTTTATGTGATTGTGTGTAACTATTTTTTTTCTTATTGTATGTCGAACTTTCAAATTTCGATCATTATGTGTATTTTGTGACTACTATGCCATGTAAAATGACCATTTACCCTTTGAAATTGAAAAAATTAAGGGTAAAATGGTCACAAAATCACATGATAATCGAATTTTGAAAGTTCACTACACACAATTAAAAAATAATTATACACACAATCATAAAAGTGTCGAGTTCGATCGTTTTTCATTTTCTATTTATATTATACACACTGTATTACCATTAATAAATTCCTAACAAGATCATAATTTCAAAAAATGAGATATTATATAATCTTCGAAGGTCAGTGAAAGTCTCTTTCATTGGACATGTTAGATATTCTTCCTCTAATTCCTCTAAAGTTGGCAAAAAGCTAATGGCTTTCGAATTTTCTAATGAGATTTATTGCATGCTTATATATAACTATTGATAATTAATCAACGGTAACAGAAAAAAATAAGAGTATAATACGTTATCATGTCGATCGACTTCTTTTGTAGTAAACACCAATCAATAATTTTCTCGAGATAACTAATCATTAACAAATAATTATACTAAATCATAACAAACATAAACCCAACTCATGACATCACTAAATTATTCTTTTTACCTTCCAATCTGCCTTCAAAGTGTCACATTGAGAGTTTAGGCTATGGATATTTATTGTGTAGTAGATATTGTAAGATTTAATTTGATATTAATGATAACAAACATGTTTTAGGCAGGATTTTCTTTAGTAAAGAGGAAGATTTACTAAAGAAATAGCCGACACAACTCTCTTTCACTTGCTACCACTTCATATGTAATTTCCCATCTTTTATACAAGTTTTCTTTGAAGGAAACGTTAACAATCGACAATGCTAACTGACATAGACGTTACACATCAAGATTATACGTGTAAGTGTTAGTTTATGGACTATATTCAATATACGTATGATCGGATTCGAACACGAGACTATGGAATTGCACACATTGCGTATGAGATTCACTGTTTAATAATTAATATAAATTTTATGTTTTAATATTTCACAATAAACGTTTAACGGTTTGTTAATACAAATAAGCCGTAAAAACGTTTATCTATATTTTACGATCTTCTAATGTTTTGTCGATAACAAACGTAAAATCATTTTAACGAAACAAATAAAATACGTAAATGGTTTGAACTAATAGTTTCTAACATATTCACATTTTCACATAAAACACTAAAACAAGTATAAGTGATTTTATTATTTAATATTACATATGTACAACAACTAGTGTTTACATATTTGGGTAAAATATACACATAACTAGTATGTAGTATATTGGGTAATATAAATGGGTAGAAACTTAAGTATCACACCATTGACCAAATCATTGAATTTAGTTGAGTACAACCCAAAGCCCATGACCCATGGAGCTTGACCCATAACCCATTACACGACATCATGCTTATATCATATATGGATAATATCCATAACCCATGGTATTGACCCATACCCACGTGACTAGGTGCATTGCACTCGAGAGATACATTGTATCTGGCTAAAGACCCATGGATCAACCCATGATCCATGACCCATAACCAAAATACCCATGGGTAAAGAGGGCGTCCGGATCCCTAGCTTTACGCTAGAGCGGATCCTTGTGGAAGGATCCGTGGGATCCGAGGAGCAGTGAATTTTTCCTCTATAAATAGTGAGTCATTTCTTCATTGTTGCTCACACCCTTTCTAACATACTTTCCCTAGAGTTAAAAACTCTCTAACCTCGAGATCCAAGAGATCTATGTTTGTAGTTTTGTTTTGTGTGATCTTCTAGGTTCCTCTTAAAGGCGAGATCACCACCTTTGAAGTCGAAAGCTCAAGTCCATGAGTTGACATGCTTCCTCATCATCAAGACTCTTGAAGTCTTCTTGTTGATGATTGTTTTCTTTTCCTAAGAAGTGTTGAATACATTTGTGAAATGTGTCTCAAGTGTCAAGACGAAGATATTAGTGAAGGGTATCTATCGTCCATATCATAAGCACTTGTAGTAGGTGCTTAGAAGTCAAGACTAGAAGCATTACTGAAGGGTGCTTAGAAGTCAAGACACAAGATATTTGTGAAGGGTGTCTTGAAGATCTAGTTAAAGGCATTAGTGAAAGGTGCCTTAGATGTACATTCGATATGGTGTGTTTCGATGTACAAGATATATTAGTAATAGATCCAAGGATATTGATATCCTTGATGATGTTGTAAAAAGGAGTTGATCTCCTTTAGGATTAGTCGTTGGTGTAGTGTTGGGTAGTAGTTCCTCCATTGCAATGGAACTAGGTGCTTAGCCTAGTACCTAATAAAGGGTAGGCGACGTTGTGTAGGTGTGGTTCACCTTGGTGTGAAAGAACTAGGTACTTAGCCTAGTACCCGATAAAGGGTAGGCGACGTTGTGTAGGTGTGGTTCACCTTGGGTGAAAGAACCCGGTGGTTAGCCTAGCAGGAAAAGGGTAGGCGACGTTGTGAAGGCTTCTCCGCCATAAGGAGTTGGTGTAGTGATTACGAACTCGAGTAGGTGACTCGGGGGTGTAGTAGAGCAAGGAAGGTGTCCTTGTAGCCGAACCACAATAAATACTCGTGTTGTAGTTTTGTGCTTCTTACTCTTATCTTTTCATTACATACCTTTTTATGCTTGTTTATCAACATCTAACACACACATCCAAATAGATTGACATAAGTCGATCTAACTAGATTAAAAGGAAGCTTTAATTGGCAAAACTATTCAACCCCCTTCTAGTTTTCCACAATTGGCATCAGAGCTTCGTTACCAAGTTTCTTGAAGTATATTGTACTTTAAAAACTTGATACGATCCATGGTTAATTGAAACTATACGTTTGGATGTTGATTTGATAACAACATTTTTCTTATTCACTTTTTCATTTAATTGCACTAATCCTCTTTGTCATGTTTTCCACAAAGATGGTTTTTCATAAAAACAAACACCATGTCTTTTAAAACTATATGTTTGGATGTTGATTTGATAACAATATTCTTCTTATTCACTTTTTCATTTAATTGCACTTATCCTCTTTGTCATGTTGATTAGTCAAAGCTCACATCTATCAAGCCATAGGATTTGATTGATAATAAAATTACTTTCCCTAAGAAGGTATCTTAAACATAAAGGAGCTGGAATTGTCTTCTGACATTTGCTGTGTCATTTGTAAAGACATTCCTAAGTGCATTTGAGGTATGACTTTTCACTTATCGTTAAATGATATTAGTTTAATAACTAAGTGTGATTACTTAGGTATTTATTTGAGTAGCTTTCGTGTATACACATGTTTTACATATAGCTTCATTAGGAAGCTTTTTCTCACATACGTGTCACTCTTTCATCTAAAAATCATGGTTTATAAAACTTGTGTTTTGTCTCACTTAATCCAAAAATCATATCTTTCTAATAATAAAACAAAACACAAATCTCAAAAATTCCTCCTTCCCCATAAATAAACCCTCCACAACCACTCTATCAAATCCTACTTTTTCAAATCTTCCAATTTCAAAATTTCTCTCATTCAAAACTTCATCTTCCTCTCCAATTCATCTCAACCGAAACCTAGAAGGATCGTCTTCAACATGGTTTACATCGCCCTCGTGCTCATCGTCTTAACACTCATCGCTCTTGTGTTCCCTATGAAG
The DNA here is from genome assembly GCA_022545495.1 of Chrysanthemum lavandulifolium. Taxonomy (NCBI): domain Eukaryota; kingdom Viridiplantae; phylum Streptophyta; class Magnoliopsida; order Asterales; family Asteraceae; genus Chrysanthemum; species Chrysanthemum lavandulifolium. Next base: position 67,502,754 of record CM040241.1, read on the forward strand.
AAGTTCTCATACGGAGACATTTATTTTGTTTTGTTAATCTACATTGGGATTATATACCCAATCCTTTGTATCATTCTTAGCATCGAAATGAAATATTACTAATAGTCTAGTTTATCTAAGTTATTATCATAATGTGTTTATCATTTCTTTTTATTTTATTTCATTCTTTCGTGATACATTAGAAGTTATGTATGCATGCTAAAAGAAAATGTAGGCTAAAACACATATCTTGGTATAAAACTATGAGATCTAAAAACCTATGTTTTTCATCATAAAATCTTTACGTAACTACGGATCTATGGATCCCGGAAGATACACTAACCGGATCCCTTTGAAAGGAACCGGAATCGTACTAGTGGAGAGCAGTTTTCATGCAAATTAAAACCACTTTCCTTCTAAAGTAATATTCCATTAGAATGTCAAAACCATAAGTGAGTTAAATGTCATTGTTGTTAAAACCATTGTTAATAAAAATCTAGTAAAAGCGTTAGATAATCATTGGTTGACCACAAACATCACTTTCTATTAACTCATCTTTTCTATAGGTTTCACTATGTCGCACGATATGAGTTTAATTTTCACTCTCTAGCGTCTACACTCCGAACATCTCTCTTGAGCCCAACACACCTTGCAATCATGTCCGTGGGTTCAATAATCTCGAAACCCGTCACTTCCATGAAGGACGACAGACACCTCTCTACAATTCGAAGAAGGTATCAATACCTCCTTCCGAGCCATAGGACTAGAATGTCTTCTCGAAATTAACGAGAAAATATGTCCAAGGTTTGTATTGGAATTCTTCCGTCAAGTCGAACTCGTTCGTAACGAGGATCGTTCTCTATCCCTTTGGTTTTAGATCAAAAACCAAAAGTTTGTTTTGACTCTTGGGCAATTTGCTCAAATTCTCTGAATTCCAAATCATGGACAATGTGCCTTCACCGAAGATTGGTCTCTTGATTCTCTCTTCAACTTTCGTGAAGAAAATAGCCCATATTGTTCTCACATACCTTCCCCGGAAGACTTGATTCGCATAATATGCAAACCCCATCACTCCAATCCCAACATTATCCATACACGGGATATCCGAGAAGAATACAAGCCCCTTGCTCTTATCCTACGTGAAAATGTTTGGAGTCTTAAGGGAATCGAAATCATTCCGCTTGTTGTGCTCACATAATGTATTGTTTGCTAACACAACAACCATACAATCTCGCCTACTTCTTTGCAAGGCGGTGTAAATCTTCAAGGCTCAAGAATAAACTCATTCCTTATGGAATGTTCTTGACGCCTCTATCATAATGTCATGCATTTTCATCCTCAATATCAAAGTCCGTTATGCGTGCTTGTGAACAAGATGATGGAACCATTGAACATTTCCCTCATGAAGACGTTCTTCATTCCACGAATCCGCCAACACTCATCAACCATTTGATGATCCTCTAGCGAAAACACTCAAGGAACTTAGTAGTTTTTCAAATAGGATCAATCCTCTTGTACTGTGCTTTATCAATGTAATCAAATTTCCTTCATGAAATAAAACATCTTACATTTGATATCTTAGTGTTAGAATCCTTTTAAACTAACCTTGGAATATAATGCATTGTCAAGATCTTTGCATACCTTTAGTAAAGGTTCGCTTAGCGAGATGGACGAATCCCAAAGTTTGTGCTAGATGATCCCTACACTTGGGAACCGTGGGATCCAAGCAAACGAGAAAATGCAATTGCAATCATTGTATTTCAAACATATCCTTAGAACACCTCACACTAAGTTAGTCATAGTGTCTTAAGGCAAATTAAGTCCTTATCAAGTTAAGTAGATCCCTCCTACTCACACTTAACTCACCTAGGTCACACTCAAAGACGCTTGTAGATCTATCATTTCACTTAAATCCATTACTCTTCTGCTCTCAAACTCATACATCATTTTCACATGATCCCTCATATCTAAACGCTGGAAATCTTTTATAGCAAAATCATTCTTACGTCAAAATTGGTCGAAATTGATCAAATTCTAATTTTTCCATCTTAAGCCTTTAGGATATTCTCCAAAGCATTAATCTAAGTCACTATCTGATCTCTAGGATCATTTAGCTTCAATTGACACTCTCATTTTTAGTGTCATCCTTGTTCATTCATTGGTACTCATGAAAGTTCCAATTTCTTCCATAAAAGGCAATCATTAGCTACATCACTCATTACCTTCAAGTACTTAAGCACCCCTTCATTTAAGAAACTTAGGAGGACTGAAACACTCAAGGTGATATAGATCTTAGATCTTAGAAACATCATTTCTACTCTTTCATAGCTGCTGAGAGCCGGATCCCTAGGATTAGCCTAGATGGATCCCTTTGAGGAGGGAACCGTGGGATCCGGGTGACAGATTATGTCAACTCTAGCTAAAACAATCATTTCTAGCTCATCTTCCTAACTTAAACACTCCATCTCATCTTAAATGAGTTCCTAGATCATTACAAACTCTGAAGTTGACTCTTGTGCATGTTAATCATCACATTCCAATGAATTTTAGTGGCTTAAGGCTTGAATGCACTTGCCAAATCTCTTGCTTTATAAACCACATTGTTAGGATTTCCATAGTCATCACCTCATCCTCATTTCAAAGACTTAAGAAACCCTTACAAACTTCTTGAGATCATCTCATCATGAGGAAAACTCAAGTAGTAACTTATCCACCAAAGAACCACCTAAGAAAATTGCTCGTGTTGTACACGAAATCTCTTCAACCGAATCATCTCGGTCAAGCCAACAAATGCAAGGATCTCCTCTCAACCAATCAAACCAATTCCTAAAAGGATATTACCCACAAAACTACCTTTGCCAAACACCACCATATCTCCTAGGCCAAACAATATCATCTCCACTAAACCATCATCATTGGTTCCTAGAGCTATCTCTTTTACGTCTCCACTATCATCACCACACCTCTACAATTTAGAGGATTTGCCTCCTAGGCCGTCTCATCCTCCTCCGCCAACAACATTCTCCTCATTAGGATGAATAATGGTACAAAATCAAGGTGTTGAGTCAACATTAGCACCGGCTTCCTTTTCGCCGTTTCCATCATATAATCCCATTTGGATTATGAGAAATCATCAAAGTCAACCACCCGACTATATGGAAGTTGACACTTCTCTACCACCACCATCATTCTTGGTGAGCCATTCTTAAATGCGCCTCCACCAATCCTCCGTCGTTTGAAGCTCCAAGCGGCTTCACTTGATCCTTCGCATCAAGCCATTTCATTTCTTCCACCACCACTACCTAGCCATGATAAAGATTGTTATCATTGTCAACATGTTGAAAGTTTGATACATGAAGTACGAAGACCAACGTTTCATGTTCTATCACCTCCCGAACGTTTGACGAGATTAAACCTAAACAAACTTGAGCTAGAAGATTTTAGTGGTGTCCTAGTATCAGCGTTAGTTGGTCTAGAAATTCCTAGTCATGTATCGTTTATTTTCCTAGTTTTTAGAGTCATGTATATCATAACTCTAGTTTTATTAAATGAAATTACATGCTACTTCCTATATTTCTGATTATATGATTATGTTGTATAATTCATATCTCACTTTGGTGATAACATTATTTGTTATACCACCATTTCTTTGAATTTATTCATCACCAGACGGATCCTTTAATTTTCCTAGACGGATCCCTACTAGGAGGGAACCGTGGGATCCATAATCTGATAAACTATTTTTCTACTAACTTGGACCTCCTTTGCGTGAAATTGTGAATTATACTTGCTTTCTAACCTTTGTTTTGTAGTTATTCAATTTACACTTGAAGACTTTGACACCCTAAAGCTAGGGGAGCTTTGTGTCAAAGCAATACATTGCAATATTAGGATTACATTTTTGACATCCCTGCAAAATTGCAATCATCAGGGGAGCACATTAAATCACATAGACGAAATCTTTGCAAACTTAGTTGCAAACAAACTTGCTTAGTATTACTTTCTTGACGCCTTACATAGGGATGGACTCGTCAGTGGGGAGTTAAGACGAGACCCTTTCCGTTACTTGCTCTATAATTCTTCTTTCTACTTTTCACACGTTTTCTTATAAAAAAATGTGTTAGTTTCTTCAAGCTCTTTTTGTTTCGACAAAGGGAGAAGAAAGTAAAACTACAAATTCAAACTTTATGAATTTTAGCTTTTCCTTAAAATAATTTTATATTTTGTCATCAACAAAAGGGAGATTGTTAATACAAATAAGTCGTAAAAGCGTTTATTTATATTTTACGATCTTCTAATGTTGTCGATAACAAACGTAAAATCATTTTAACGAAACAAATAAAATACGTAAATGGTTTGAACTAATAGTTTCTAACATATTCACATTTTCACATAAAACACTAAAACAAGTATAAGTGATTTTATGATTTAATATTACATATGTACAACAACTAGTGTTTACATATTTGGGTAAAATATACACATAACTAGTATGTAGTATATTGGGTAATATAAATGGGTAGAAACTTAAGTATCACAACCCATTGACCAAATACATTGAATTTAGTAAGGTACAACCCAAAGCCCATGACCCATGGAGCTTGACCCATAACCCATTGCATGACATCATGCTTATATCATATATGGATAATATCCATAACCCATGGTATTGACCCATACCCATGTGACTAGGTGCATTGCACTCAAGAGATACATTGTATCTAGCTAAAGATCCATGGATCAACCCGCGACCCATGACCCATAACCAAAATACTCATGGGTAAGAGGTGTCCACGGATCCCTAGTTTACGCTAGACGGATCCTTGTGGAAGGATCCGTGGGATCCGAGGGAACAAGAAATTTTTCCTCTATAAATAGTGAGTCATTTCTTCATTGTTGCTCACCCTTTCTAACATACTTTCCTTTAGAGTTAAAACTCTCTAACCTCATATCCAAGAGATCTATGTTTGTAGTTTTGTTTTGTGTGATCTTCAGGTTCCTCTTAAAGCGAGATCACCACCTTTGAAGTCGAGAAAGCTGAGTGCATGAGTTGCCATGCTTCCTCATCATCAAGACTCACATGAAGTCTTCTTGTTGATGATTGTTTTCTTTTCTAAAGTGTTGAAGACATTTGTGAAAGGTGTCTCAAGTGTCAAGGCGAAGATATTAGTGAAGGGTATCTATCGTCCATATCATAAGCACTTGTGGTAGGTGCTTAGAAGTCAAGACTAGAAGCATTATTGAAAGGTGCTAGAAGTCGAGACACAAGACATTAGTGAAGGTGTCTTGAAGATCTAGTTAAAGGCATTAGTGAAAGGTGCCTTAGATGTACATTTGATATGGTGTGTTTCGATGTACAAGATAGATTAGTACTAGATCCAAAGATATTGATATCCTTGATGATGTTGTAAATGGAGTTGATCTCCTTTGGGATTAGTCGTTGGTGTAGTGTTGGGTAGTAGTTCCTCCATTACAATGGACTAGGTGCTTAGCCTAGTACCTAATAAAGGGTAGGCGACGCTTTTTAGGTGTGGTTCACCTTGGTGTGAAAGAACTAGGTACTTAGCCTAGTACCTGATAAAGGGTAAGCGACGTTGTGTAGGTGTGGTTCACCTTGGAATGAAAGAACCGGTGGTTAGCCTAGCACGAGAAAAAGGGTGGCGACGTTGTGAAGGCTTCTCGCCATAAGGAGTTGGTGTAGTGATTACGAACTCTCGAGTAGGTGACTCGGGGAGTGGAGTAGGGCAAGGAATGTGTCCTTGTAGCCGAACCACTATAAATACTCGCGTTGTAGTTTTGTGCTTCTTACTCTTATCTTTTCATTACATACCTTTTTATGCTTGTTTATCAACATCCAACACACACATCCAAATAGATTGACATAAGTCGATCTAACTAGATTAAAAGGAAGTTTTAATTGGCAAAACTATTCAACCCCCCTTCTAGTTTTCCACACGGTTGTTAGTACTTAACGGTAAAAGGTTTAACGATTGTTAAATAAAAGATGGAAGGACTAGAAGTGAAAACAAGCCAATACAAAGTTCTAGACCCCTCTTGGGCTTGTGTTCGGCCGATTAGGGATCCCCATAGGGGTATCCTACTTAAACTTGGACACCAAGTTTACCACACTATAAATACATCCTCTTGTATCATTAGTCGATTAATCCTTGAGCTCCATAGCAAGCCAAATTTCTCTTCTTCTCTCCCTCTTTGTCCTTGACCGATCGTGTACCCTAAACCCTAAAGGGATTCGATTTGCTTTTCTCAAACAAAAGTGTTTGGTTTGTTATTGTGATCAAGTAACTAGCATTTTCATTGAATTGCTACAAATACGTGTGCACAAGACATAGTAAAAATCCCAATTGGATTTTTGAAGTAAACCCTAATCGACCTAGGAGTTGGTCGATTTTACTAAACCCTAATTTTAATGGTTTGTGTTTCTTGATTCGTTTAATTTGTTTGGATTGCTTGCAAGGTACGTTTACTATTTAGTTTTGGTTATTAATTACAAGTATTGATTCAAGTCTTCCGTTGCATGCTCTATGTGATTTATGTTAAATATATGCTAGTCATGATTATTTAATTCCAACAGTAAGGCCATGTTTAGACTTACTCAACGACCCAACTGAGCTATGTGCTTGAATTACCTCAGTGTTGTTGCCTGTAGAATTTCAACCTAAATCTCCAGTGAATAATCCCTTTTTCATTATTAGTCCTACATAAACATGAAATTTTTTAACGAGCTAGCGTGAGACAAATATAAAGCTAGTCTTTAGTCGGGGTCTAGTCAGGATTTTATGTTAAAGGGAAAAGTAATATACACATCGCTCTAAATATGAATATGTTATTTGTTTAACCCATGATTCAACCTAGTAGCATAATAATTAAGAACTAAGATAAGCTAGGAAACAATAGTTTGATAAGTAAATTTATTTTTATGTTATATCGAATTGGGTAAGTTATTCATATATGAGTTTTTATCAAAACATCGATAGCAATAAGGGGTGCTAATTAAAAAACCATTAAGAAAATGACTTATGAGCTTAATAATTACTTAATGAAGTGGATTGATTAGGGGTCAACACCTACTAGTCACCCTGGATATAATATTGATGGAAGAAGGCTCGAGTAGCGATTGCAATACATTCACGATGCATCACTGGAAATAATATTGATGGAGACCAGAAGACCACGTCGAATTGTGCCATTTTAAAGTTTAGGTCATTTGACATTTGTATTTGAGTGCACCATTGAAGCTTTGTGTGGTAGCTTTTGTCGTTTGATTTGAAGGAAGAAATGCAATGCTTGAGTTGGTAATAGTCATAATTTAAATTGTGTTGCTTGACCAAAATCACTTTGTATGTAGCCATCCACATGGCACTTGTCACAATACAAAGAGAGCAATCAAATGAGTAGTTGACCTTGCAAATCCCATATATACCACATACTATATATTCTTGTGAGTGTTTGAAGCACAAAATGTGATTCAACATGTGCGTTGAAAACATGTTACATACATTAGGCTAGTGACCATGGTTATACAGTTAAATGTCATTCTTCTCATCTTATACATCAACATCATCTTAGGTTTTTCTAATTTCACTTTCTCTCACTTTTTTTTTTGGATATCGTCATTTTAACCTCACATCTTATTAAAATAACCATTTTATAAAAATATATCTCACTAAATACCTCACGCACACTCACAAACCAAATAAAAAACTATAAAACAAAATAACCGAGCCCACATCACACAATATAACTTAAAGTGACTCGCGCACAACTTTTGTTGGAGGCATGGTAGTCACGCGTGACACAATGCTCACCTTAAGCAAAGTCACGCTTTTGCATTTTAGTCTTACAAACAGATACGTACAAAATGTCATACTTGTGACGTTCTTTAATTTAACATTTACAATCAAATGTTAGTAGAAAATTTGATTGGAAATAGACAATAAATCTAATAATAAAGAAAATAAAATAGTTATTGATGATAAAGAAAATTGATTCAGGTTATCATACTTCCTATACTTGTTGTAAAGTTATATTGTTTTTACTTGGTAATTTATTAAATATGTTCAGTTTTACATAATCGCACGAGATATAAAAAAAGATAAATGACATAAAAAAGCACTTAATTTAGGGTTTGTTTTCAATCAAGGTACACTAATTTTTTTCTTGCATATAAAGGCGACCAACTTTTTCTTAACCGATTTAGGTTTTTTTTCTCACTTCCGTTAACTCACTAACGACCATTTCGTTAGCACATTACATGTTTGTTCCTTGACTTTATATAGTCATTTCATGTATAGTTTCCACCACCACCAACCGCCGCCACCACCACCTCCTGCCACCTTTACCACCTTCATCCACCACCACCACCACCACAGCCACAACCACTACCCACCACCACTACTAGCCATCGCCACCATCACCCACCACCTCCACCACTACCCACCACCACCCACCACCTCCACCACTACCGTCCGTCACCACCACCAGTCTCCACCACCATATGCCACCACCGGCCGATGGTGGTGGATGATGATGGTGGCGGCGGCTGATGGTGGTGGTGATGACGAATGGTGGTGGCGGAGGTGGTGGGTGGTGGTGAAGATGGTGGGTGATGGTGGCGGCGGCTGGTAGTGGTGGTTGCTGGTGGTGATGGTGGCTGCTGGTAGTGGTGGTGAACGATGATGGTAGAGGTGGCAGATAGTGGTGGTATGTAGTAGTGGGTGGTGGTGGAAACTATACATGAATATACAAACTCAAGGACCAAACATCCAATTTACTAACAAAATGGTCGTTAGTGGGTTAACGGAAGTGAGAAAAAAAAACTTAAATCAGTATAAAAATAAGTTGGTTGCATTATTTTTTATTTATTTATTATTTTTTTTAATGATTAAGAGAATGAAATAAATGATTAATTGATTAGAAGGAATTATCATATAGTAGGAGAGTGGCGATTGGGTTTTCATTCATCATATTGGTTTTATAGTTCTTTGAAAGTTTAATGAAATAAAGGTTATGTCGAATGATCATGACCTATAATTATTGAGCATTTTGACTTAGGCGTAAGGTATAATATTATTATTTTTTAGCCATTCGCTACCACCACACGTCACCTCGTTTTAACACTCTAAACTCAAAATAACTCTCCTCATAACTAACTTCAACACAACCATTTTGTGCTCTACACACCTCCATTATTTTCAAATGGTTAAACTCATAAATGAAAATATTTTATCTTTTGTGTGTTGGAGGGTGCATTAAATTGAAAGAAGCATAGCCATGATGGTATAATGGCTAAGATTTAGATCATAAAACCACGTCCAATGTCATTTTGGCTAGAGATATAGCCACTATATCCAATGCTCTTATACGGGTTTTTTTTAATGGCTCATCTATACAATAGAATCCTTCCACTTATAGTTTGACATATCTCATTTTTTGAAGAAAGTTATGTGCCTATCAATAGAATTACTAGACTAGTACGTGCGTCTAGCGCAACGATTCCTAGCGGTAGATAATTAACGATATGCGATATTGTGGTAAGTGTTTCGTAACATGCAATAATTCAACTGAAGCAAAAATTCTTAACATATATCAAAGAACATATAAAAATATTTATTAAAACTGAAAATAAAACATTACATCAATTATGAGATAACTAACAATGCACGTTACTCGTCGTGTAAAATTTCTTGGTACACGGCATTTGAGGTGTTGAATCCTCTTTGACCGAACTCTTTGATTGGCTTCACTTTGTAGTTATCATCCATCAAGGCATGGGATCTGACCCAATTAAAAAAAAAAAAAAAAAACTTCAAACCTAAGAAACTTAACAAAAATATATACATCGCGCGAGGCGCGGCAGCTCAGGCTCAAGCTCTAGGGATTTTTGGGATCGAGGCTCACGACATGCATGAATCCCATAAAAGCGCATCGCCTTGGGGCTTTTGCGCCTCGGAGATGTAGCAGTGTTGGGGCTTTTTCTAAATATTAAGATAAGATCATGGCGCATAAGTTATATCGTGGCCTTTTTAAGTTATGTCTAATAACCTAATTTGAAAAGAACTAAAACACACAATCAAGTGGGTAACTATAGATTCGATCATTTTACAATATGTAATCTCTCACGTCGTAAGTTTATATCTTGAGCGATTTTTATTGATTTGTAAATAACATTATAATTTATTTTATCTTCAAGCATCACATCATAGGGTGAGTATTTGTATGATTTGTAATATCGAACTGATTTTATGTTTATTTTATTAATTTTTATTTTTTAACAAATTACTTTGTTTCATTAAGTATTTTGTTTATGACATATTATCATGAAAATGTGGCATTATGCCTTCCTTTTAATATGTTGCTTGCTTGATATTTTGGGTTAAAGTGTGAGCATTGTTAGATGCAAGTCTGCAAGTATAGGACATAAGCATATTTAGTCTGATATGAATTTTAATCTATATGTAGTCCATCGAGCCAAATAGTTTATCCGTTTGAGAAGTGACAACTGATTCATTTTAATCTTTATAATGACTATATGTGTTATGTATTAAGTATTTAATGCTATTTTGTGTTATTTAAGCTACATAAATGGTCACATATATTATAAAAAAAACTTAATATATTTAGTCGCCAGATTGGTGAATCTCACTTGGTATGCGACGACTGCCTCGAGGCTCTTTGGTCCTCTTTGCGCCTTAGTGCGCCTTGAGCCTTTCAAAACATTATACACCTGTTGTCTAATGTATTTTGACCAAATTATTTCAGAAACTTTGTATAATATCTTTGAAATTAATGTGCCGGAACAATCAATGATTAAAGCACCAATCAATCACTATCATTATAACAATATTTGGAAATAGATTTATATTTAACGTATTTAATGCGCAAGAACAAGAACAAAAAAATTGAACCCCGTGACGAAATAATAAATCGATACAATGTTTTGTGATTGTAAATATTCAAGTTATTCACAATAATATCCCTGTAATTTCAACCATATATAAATGTCAAAACAATATTTTAAAAAATCATGGTCATTGCACATATTTCAATATTTAATAACTGAGATCGCATATGATACACACACTATGAACTAACATAACAATAAAAAATAAGTTGTAATATGGTGCCTTATATAAAAGAATATGTTGATATACTTTTAGAAATTAGGGATTGAGTTGTAGAATAGCGACGTCTTTTCAAGATGTCCGTCCATGCGTGTCTTTTTAAGTTGTAGAATAATGATATCTTTCATAAGTGTCCCTAAGATGCAAGGTCGTGTCTTTTTAAGTAGTAGAAGAGCGATATCTTTTCATGTGTTCCAATTTGGTTAGGTGGGATGACATACCAAATTGGAACAATTATGGAAGTGGGACGTCTTAAAATGGAACAACATGGAAAGTGACATCATTATTCTACAACTTAAAAAAAAGCTACACGATCTTCAACAGATTACTTTCAAGTGAAAAAATCGTTATTCTACTGCCTTAAAAAAATACATGTACTAGGAATAGACACTTAAAAAAAATCGTTCTTATTCTACGACTCAATCCCTAGAAATTATTAGTGTTAAGATTATTTTTTATTTTTTTATTTTTATTTTTATTTTATTTTTTTGGGGAATTTACATTAGTAAAAGTTGTCAAAATTTGTCATACATTCCTTTGAAATTTAGGTGTGAATTTTTATGGTAGCAATTTCATTAAGGACAATTTTTTTGAATTTTTATGTAGAAATTTTAGTTTGAAAGGAAATTTAGAAATTTAACATTACTCTCTTTTTAAGTTTAAAAAATATGGATACATGCTTTGTATGTTTTGTATGTAATAATAATAAAAAAAGTTGTATTGAATTTTCAACATTGAATATGCCGAATCTGTTTCCATTTAATATTAGTTTGCATTTTTAATGGTAATTATATACATATAGTTAAAGAATTGATAAGTTAATGGTAATTATATAACATATGGTAATTATTTTCTCTAACATTCAACAATGCATTAAAAATAATTGGTTTTAACATTCAATCTTGACTTTCAACTTCAATTTTCACTTTCGCTTTTAACAAATTTTCTGTTTTATGTAGTAAAGATAACATCTGATTATACGTTTGGGACCCTCAAAATTTATGGTCCTGAACGGTCAGTCACCTCGCCCACCATAAAAATGACATTGTTTCACATCATATCATATCAAAATAACCAATATAGGCCACTTATTGGATGAACAACTATAGTAAATTTTGGAGGTGTAACATTCAATCATGCAATGTCCACCATAGAATGATATGATGTTAAGTATCTTTGGGCTCCAAATTTGCTTTTCATTAAGTGTATATAGACTAAGTTAAAAGCTTTAACTCTCTTTAGGAACCACATAGTTTTTCCACAGACCGAATTTGATTATGTATGAGTGGTTGTACCTTATGTTCATTTGTGCTTTAAGACATGCTTATTGAATGGCAAGCGCGAGTTAACAAGTTTTGCAACAACGACTTGCTATCTTTGCTTTATGTAAACAAGAAGCGTGTTTGAGTTGTATATAAAAAGCAAAGATCATGTAGGAATAAAGGAGATGGTGAATAAGTGGTCCGGTAAAGAGAAGCATTTGCAGATGCAGAAAAACACGATTTGGGACCAGAGAAGGTGCAAGGACCGTCCACTATATGTAGTTGCTTTGTGGATTTGTTGTTTCTTAGCTTTTGATTTTGAACTCTTTGTTAAGCCTCGGCCTCTTATGTTTTGTTTTTGGTAAATTGTCACTTGTTGAGTAGAGGTTCATACTTGTACTACAAACAGTGGATCTTGCCTAACTTTTACAATGATTCTTAGAGGAGAACCGCACATCAAGAATCGTTTTCGTTTACTCTCATGTTAGATTGCTAGCAGATGTAAATCCACTTAATACAATACGACATATCGTGATATCGTCATCTTTTATTAGTGCAAATTCTTGGTTATGCATGTTCTTGTATACACAGTAAGTGTTAACCATTGTTGAAAACAAACCAAATATGTATAAGGATAGCTATATGCCATTTACTAAACTCAGTGTCTTGATATGACTAGAAAGAACACCAAAGAACATGAATCACATTAAACACGAGACAAGCTAAAATGCCTTTATGCTTCTTTCAACAAACATATATATTGTGTCGAGTAACATCAACAAGGAACAAAACTCTAAGTCCAAGAACTCCGTATGAAACATCTAACACAACGAATAAACAAGAACATAAATTGATCAGGTGCATTTAAGAAAAACTAAACAAGAGTAGAAATACATTTTTTTGGACATTTATGAAAAAACAAGGTTTTGACAAAAAATAAGACTACGTCACAATAATATATGTGTGTTCCGTAGCCCACCTTAATTCCGTCCCTGAATATAACACAATATAAGTTAAACAAGATATAATTATTTATCTCTTGAACTACTAATCTTAGCAAAGATGAATCATGATGGATATAATATTTGTTTATGAGTTTGAATCTTGGTAAAAATGACTTATCACAGCATATCTTTTTTTGGGTTGTGTCCATGTACCAATCAAATATAGACCACAATAGTTTGTCATCCAATTTATGAGGTTTTAGTGGAAAGAAGAAAGAATCCATGTTTAAAAAGATACCAGGCCCATTAACTTTAAAATGGCTATCACTTTAGAATATACCAAATCTTTTCTACACCTTACATTTCTTAGCATCTAAATTGGTCCAAAAAGTTGTCATAATAAGCCCCAAAAAGTATTTGTTACAAGGATGGTCCTAAAAGCCACCAATTTTAAGCAACAATCTTTGTCATACCTATCGAAGACTTGCAAGTATTGTGGTTATATGACATGAATCGCATAGTGGCACGAAAAGTTGCATCAGCAAGATATAGCTCCACGGTATACACTAAGATGTAATGGCGTGCACCTTTCAGAGTGTTTTGATAAGTTCTTTGGTACCTTTACGAGAGTATTTTCTTTATGTGTACGCTTTAACTTGGCATACCTCCTTAGTCAAAACATATGTTTTAAAGTAATGCGTCTACTTTGTTGAAAAAAGGTTACATTTCAGCTCTCCAATTAAGGTTCTTATGTATAAATTGTCTAATTACTATGGTGAAAAAGAAAGTGATGACAATCTTCAACATAGTTCAAAATTTTGCCAACATATTATAATTCCATTTTAATAACCTTGGTTTTCAAACTTTGGACAGTCTAATCCACGATGCTTGAGTCTACCGACACACAGATTTATAAACCTTCTATACCCATCCTATCGAAAAAGTTAGTGTAACCGCTCCTAGTTTGATTGCATAAATGTGGTTTAAACTATAGACATCCCATATTCATTATAACAAGAAAACTTAACATAGTTAGGTCTGCACACAAGTAGATAGAACCCAAGTTAAAGAAAAGGGTATTTGATGTGAGAATTATGTCCATAACTAAAAGATTGTGAGTTCAAGTCGTTAAGAACACATAATTGTGATATTATGGTAAGTGTTTCGTGTAATGTTTAAACATAAAGGTGAAAAATATCAAAATGTAATTGCAAAAGTTTGTAACATGCGATAATTCAACTCAAACAGTAATTCTTAACATGTATCAAAGAACACATAAAAACATTTAGTGAAACTGAAAATAAAACATTGCAATAATTATGAGATAACTAACAATGCACGTTAGTAATCATGAAAAACTTTTTGGTACACGACATTTGAGGCGTAGACTCTTCATTGGCCGAACTCTTTGATTGGCTTCATTAATACCATTGCTAAATAATTATAACCTGCAACAATATAGATCTGCAAAGAGTGAGAGTTTCTATTCAAATATTAATCAACAACAAATCTATTTACATATAAGCTTTTATTTTTGTTGACACTAATAAAATTAGATGTATCAATTTGTGCCCAAAGTTTAAAAAATGGGTTAAATGGGTATATTTTTATAAGATATGGGCACATTTAGGTCTCTTCTTTTTTTTGAAAAGGTCAAATTTTGCCCGTTTAAAAGTTAAATGGGCATAATGGCCACATGTTTTTCTCAAACAATAAATTGTTTTTAATGAAAAACTTATATATATAGTGTATTTAGTTACTCAAATATAAATGAGGTGTTACGTGTGATGAATATTTTTTTTTTGTCGTTTTAGCTCTTTTCTAAAATGATTAGATAACACGTAATTTCGTTTGGCGCATAAAATCTTGGTTAGTCTTACGTTTAAGCCGTTCTTGCGTCCGCCCGCCCCTTGCTACCTCTAAATATAATAATACAAACTGATCAAGAATTATACATATACAATACAACTAGAATAGATAAAATATTAATACAATGAAATGCCATTATTTTAACGATTGCTTAGAAAAAAATTCGTTGTGTATCTTCGAAAGCGATCGATAGCGGGTTTTTCAAACGTTTCATGGCATTTCTTTAAATGCTAGTAAAAAAAACAAATAATATAAAGAAATGCATGTTGGTTTAATGCAGAGACTAATGATAAAAATGATTATCTAGAAGAAATTATAGATGGAAATTTAAACTTCTACTTTTTCAAATAAAAATGAAGAAAAAAAATTATAGATCGAAATTTATGTTTTAACAATAATGACCCGAAATTTATGCATCTTCCTATATAAGCTTTGACTATTTAATTGATTAACTTAAATAAAGTTTAACTCAAATTTTTATTAGCTCTTACAATTCTTGATTTTTCATAAATAGTTTTCTTAATTTTTTAAGATTCAAAAAATAGGTGTAAACCCTTTATATATGTGGAATAGATTAAAAAAAGAATTTAAATCATTCAAATTTAAAGTTAAGCTTAAACATACAGTTCAAATCAGTCCAATCTATAACTTTAGTAATACATATCTCTTAGCTTCTTTTTATCTTCTTGGAACTCCTTTTTGACATTGGAACTCAAAGCCCAAGTGATGTACATGAAGTTATGGGATACAAAAGAATGATAATTGAATGTAAGTGGTCCAAGAATGTCAATGGGATTTCAAAAGTAGAAAACAAAGTGAACATCTCATTTTCTATGCATTTCTTTTGCTTTAGATGTTCCACACAATGCTCTATTTTTTTATCCTTTGGTGACCACTCCCAAAGATTCTCTTTAATATTGTTTCATGTAGATCTACATGATAGGTTCAAAAGATTCTCAAAATGGCCTAGTGCTACATGTTCTTGCACAAAATTTATTTCTATAGATTTTTCTTATCAAATCTGCTAGTGTTAGATGTAAACTTTTTACATAATATTGAGAGTAAATTGCAAAAACCGTCCTCGTGGTTTAACGAAATTGCATGTATAGTCCAATCTTTACAAAAGTGCAGGTGTAGTTTATGTGGAGAACTTTGGTGTGCAATTATTGTCCCTAACAGGGACCGTGCATGCACGTTGTTAAAGTTTTGAATTTCTCATGCAAGAACGATGATTGCATAACAAATTTTCCTACAAGACTACGCCTGCATTTTCGAAAAGATTGAACTGTGCTTGCGATTTCTTCAAACGTTAAAGACGATTTTTGCAATTTACTCTAATAGTGAACAAACATATTACACATAGTTATCCAACGTTTTGTTTTGATAATGAGAATTTTATGTCTACGTGTTGTGAGGGGTTCTTGAAACATAAACATTCCATCCCCAATATAAAATCCAAACATTGAGATAAACATATAGGAACGGGCGGGTCGGGCTGGCACGGGTAGAGAAGCAAACGAAAACCGGTTTTTTTTTTAACCGGTCGGTTAAACCGAAACCTGTTTTAAAAAAAATGGGTTTTTTAACCGAACCAGTTAGACCGGTTTTCGGTTTTATGCCCCAACCGGTTTTTTACCGGTTATGAAACCGGTTTTATCCGGTTTTTCCAAATAACCGGTTTTAACCATTTTTTTTAAGTATCCGTTCGTAAAAAACCGGTCAAATAAAGAGTCAAACTAGCCGTTGTAAACCAAACCCGGTTTAACCGTTTTTTTTTTTTTTAAATTGCCTCTAACGGCTACTGTCGTTATGTTAGGGTTTTTTTTTTTGGAATTTTTTTGATGATTTTAAGCCAAGGATTTGTAGTATAAATATATGTAATGGGTTATGGTTGAAAACACATAAAAAACACTCTCTAATCATTATATATATACTCTAATCTCTCAAATATTTCTCTAATCCCTCTATAATGGAAAACTCACAATCACAACAAGCTTCCACTACTCCCTCCGTTGGAACTAGCAATGCACGAAAAGTTTACACAAATGATGATGTATACCGAATTAAACCAACTCAACGAAAAGGGGATGTTTGGTCTATTTACGATTTGTGTATTATGAATGATGGGGTGGAAAAGGCGCGTTGCAAGAAATGTGGGAGATTTTATAACTCCTCGTCTAATACAACACTAAGAACTCATTAGAGCGGTTGTAGTGTGGTTAGCCAAAATGATGCGTCACAAGGTAATATTGGTGTGGATTGTCAAGTTTTTATATATGATAATGATGCGCTTCGACTTGATTTTACGAAGTTTGTCATTCAACGAGCGTTTCCATTCAACCACTTCGACAACGAAAAGCTTACGGAGATCATCAAAAAGAGGCTACAACCGCGGTATCAACAAGTAAGTCGTGCTAGTTTTAGAAGTGATACTTTTAAATTATGGGAAACGGCTAAAAAAGATATTATTGATGGTTTTCGTGAATATAAATATAGTGTTTCTATAAATACGGATGTTTGGACCGCACCACATGGTACGGAAAATCCGTATCTCGCCGTTACGGCTCATTGGTTTAATCTCAAATCTTGGTTATTATTGAAAAGGACAATTGCTTTTAAACTATTTGGTTATCCTCGTACGAGATCTAATTTAAGAAAAAATTTACATGACACTTTAATTGAATATAATTTAGATGATAAAGTTTTTTGATTTCACTAGATAATGCATCCAATAATACTAGAGCTATGAAATTGACGACTTAGGTGATGGCGATCTTTGAAGTTTCGATATCTTGAATACACTAATATGTTTTCGGACGATGGCCATCTTGAAGTTTCGAAATGTATTAGTGTTATATATTTTAGTGGTATAATTGTAGTATTTAAATAAAAGTTAGAGTTAATTACATAATTGGTCCTTAAGGTTTATCGGTTCTTGCATATATTGTCCTGTGTTTTTTTACGTCATATCCTCGTGGTATGCAAAATTACGGGTCATGTCCAATTTACTAACGACGTTTAAACGGTAGTTAAAAGGACTAACGTGATATGTTTGCATAACGTGAGGCTAAAATTGTATATGTGAAACCGGTGAAACCTTGGGACCATTTATAATTAACTCAAAAAAAAATAATAATAAATAAAATAAAATAAAAAGACTTTAAAAAAGACCTTTAGTTGCTAAAATTTATGATTTTTTTTTTTTTTTTTTTTTTTTTTTTGTATTATACATGTAAAATACATTATGTGCACATGTGTTTTGTTAAAAAGGTTAACTACTAAGTACATTATGACAATTGCACTTTTCGTCTATGCATATGTGTTTTGTATATGTGCATGTATTTTTGAGAGATATTACATAAATATAAATACAAACAACAAAACTTTAACAATAGAGTTATGCATTTCCAAATTTTCAAATTGTATTCAATTTTATTACAAATACATAAAGCTCGCACATATGCATAATCCAAAGTCTTCAAGTTGGCTCATCTTTTAATCACAAGACATGTATTCGTCAGCGCAAAAACCCATGAAATCGTGACTTGTGTTTTTATCCTTGTACATGTGCTTTTATCATCTCGTTAATCTTAATTGATACAAGTGCATGCATATGTATTCGTATCACGGTACAAGAACCCATGAAGTGCTCGCATGTGTTTTGATCCTTGCACATGCTTTTATCATCTTGCTCATCTCAATAGATACAAGACTGTACCAACATCAACGACGTCAAGTAACCTGCCACCATGACCTTCCACATTAATACACTTATCACCGTCAATAAATTTATGCAATAACAATACATTTATGCAATTTAAATACATGTGAACTCCGAAATGTAAAAAAACGTATGCACTTTCAATACATTTAAACATCGAAACTTTAAAAACACATATGCACAAAAGGCATCAATTCAACAGAAATCGTAAAACACATGTGTACTCTCATATAAACCACTCACATTTTGGCTATCGAACTTAAAACCAAGGACGCCAAGAAATTATGATCTTTCAAAAGGTAGTCTATTTCCAAACACTAAACTTGAAGCGTAAAACGCATATGCACAAAAGGCATCAAATTCATCAAAGCCCAAAACATATGCACTCTCAATAACACATATGCACTCTTTTCATTGAATCTATACCACCCACAAAACACATATGCACCATCTATTACCTCATTAAAACAAGATGTGGAAGCAACAAAAGATATCAAAATTCAAAATTCTAAAAGCTATCTAACATATCTGGCTACAACAAAGCAAATATAGATCAATGACAATAGACACACTCATATTGTCCTCGAGGCAAATTTCAACAGACGAGAACTTGCATCATCATTCATTTAAATAAACAATTGAACGAACCTCCTTTAATTCAATTGATTCAAAACTAAAAAACATATAAAAAAAGGTTTACAAACCCAAGATCTTGAAACTAATTCTGGTTTTTAGATCAAAGATGAAAGATAAAAGATGGATTAAAAAATGCAATATCCAATGACTAAAATCAATTAACACCGACAGCCAAAAACAAAGTTCTATGCAACACTGAAAGAATCTGATTCCAAATATAAAACAATAATTGACAAGTACCTGTTTCTCTATCTCGACTATTTGCTGGCGTTGTTGAGAAGGTGGGGTAAAAAACCCAGGATCTTGAAACCAATAAAAAGATTTACACTTACGATTGTTGGTTTCCTTAGTTGGTTTCCTTGAAACCAATATCCAATGACTAAAATCAATGCAACACTGGATAAATCTATAGCGCAAGCAGCAGTTGGTTTCTTTAGTGATTAAAACGATGGTTTTTTTTATTTTTATTTTTATTTTTTATTTTTTTGGGTGGTGTGCTTAGGATTAGGGTTGGAAGAGATGTATGAGAGGAAAGTGAGAGGATCGAAAAATAATGATCTGAGTACAAAGAGATCCAGAATCGCTCCTATTTTTTTTTGTTGATGTATTATAGGAATTCCATAATTGCCCTTTTACTAAATAAAAATAGAAAAAATTACGCGTTTGGTCCTTGGTTTACACCCAAATATGAGTTTAATCCCAAGTCATTTTAATTACACCACACACTATTTTGAAACTTGTTGCCCATTTAGTCACTATTAGAGGAAATAGGGACTATCCATATAATAAAAAGCGTAAATAATTACATGATGATCCTTATTTTTAAAATAGGACTAAATGGGTAATATGTTTCAAAATAGGTATGTGTGATGTAATTAAAACGACTTAGTGACTAAACTCGTTATTTGTGATATCATGAGGACCAAACGTAATTTTTTCTAAAAATATTAAATGAAATTCTTCTTATTTACCATAATGCCATTGCTTTTCATCCATTGATTATTTTGATTAATAAGTAGTGTTGGTTCTGCGATTCTCATGATTTACGTGGTTCGAAGATAACTCTACACTATATATATATATATATATATATATATATATATATATATATATATATATATATATACTTTTGTTTTCTTTTTTTAAAATTTTTTTTTTTTTTTTTGAAGTATTAATAAAATTTCTTTTAGCTCTCACGTTGTACGTAGTTTCAAAATTGAGTATAATAATTTATTTATTTTTAAAAGTTTTTTAGGCCTCACATTGTACATAAGCCCAAAATTTAAGTATAATAATTTTTCTTTAAAAAATAGTCCTTCACGTTGTATATAAGCCTAAAATTTAAGTATAATAAATTAATAATTATTTATTTATTTATTTATTATTATTATTATTATTTTAGAAGAAAAAAAGTTTTAGGCCTCATTTTGTACATAAGCCCAAAATTTAAGTATAATAATTTTCTCTTTTTTTATAAAAGTTTTAATTTTTATTTATTTTTTTTGTTTTATTTTTAGTTAATTATGTAAATGGTCCCTAAGGTTTCTGGGTTTCACATATACATTTTAGGCCCTCACGTTATGCAAACATATCACGTTAGTCCTTTTAACAACCGTTTAACGTCGTTAGTAAATTGGACATGACCGTAATTTTGCATACCACGAGGATATGGTGGTAAAAACAACACATAAATAATAATGCAAAATCCAGTAAACCTTAAGAATCAATTATGTAATTCACTCTAAAAGTTATGATTGTATTTTTTTTAGTATGTTTCCGGTGTATTGTTTAATTAAATGTTTGATAATTAACAAGTTTATTAAATAAATGTTCGAAGTTTTTAGTAAAATTATGAAAATAACCGAACCGGTAAAAAACCAATAAAAAAAACCGATTCCGAACATTTATAACCGAAAAAGACCGAACCGGTAAAAAACCGATTCCGAACATTTATTAGCGAAAAAAACCGATTCCGAACATTTATAACCGAAAAAATCGAAACCGGTTTTTCTAAAACCGGTTTTTAGAAAAACCGAAACCGGTTTTAACCAGGATTTTGCACCTCTCAGGACAGACCACTTGTTCAAATGGTTTGTTTCAAACGGTATGCGCCAACGCATCTTCGTGTTATACGAATCGTTTTAGAAAAGACTCAAAACAACGAAATAAATTCCTCAAACGTAACACATCATTTATATTTAAAAATTAAATATATTACATGTATAAGTTTTTCTTTAAAAACAATTGTAATGTTTTCTAATTGATAGAAAATCGTGTCCGTTAAGATCCATTTAACTTTTTTACAGGCCATACATACTCATTTAAAAAAAAAAAATTCAAATCTTTTACAAATTAGCCATTTTTTTTATACTTTGAGCACAAATTGCCACCTCTAAAGATAATCTACACAATTATACATGCATGCATCTATCTATAATAAGTTTGTCACCATTTTTGAAATATTTTCTTTTTAACCGCAACTATCTCACGATATGTACACCATAAATCTATCTCACATGTCATAAGCAACACTTAAAACTACAATCATTTGATTTGTCACACAACACGATATATCACTGGAACACAAGTCACTTGATGAATTTTTGAAACATTAATAATTAAATAATGAAGAATAACAATGGATCCCAAAAAAAGTGGATCCTGAAACTGTTTTGCTATAAAAACTCAAAATGGGCAGAAAATCAGATTTACTCTATTGTACAAACACTAACACCATTAACAACCATGTTAAACATATTTGCAATCTAGCTTATATGATACAGCTCATACTGGAATAATGTACAATTTGATGTCGGGTTGTTCCAGTAACACATTCAGCTTCCATCTTCGTATATATCGTTGTTGAAGCTGCTCAAAATGCTGATCATTTAAGCTCAGGAGAGGGGGAAAAAATAAAGAATTTTCAATGTTAGCTCACAAAATGTGCACCGAAAAGATGCAATTAGGGGAATCATGCTGCGGATGCAGCTCTTGAATCTTCGGTTTTGTTTGCATGGCACATGCAATTTGGACATGGGAATGAATATATTGAGTCGTTTGGTCTTTTCAATTCGATTCCTTTCGAGTCACTATGGGCTCGCATGCTTAACATGTGTCTTTTGAATGTTTTCCAACTGATGTAAACAAAATCACAAACGATTAATATGACGAAAATAGAATTATGGATTAATAATGGTAAAACCACTAAACTTTCAACATTTTGGCGTTTTAACCCTTAAAACTTTTTTACCATAATTTTGTCGATGGATTTTTTTTTGGGTCACTTGCGCAAAACTTTTAAAACCACTAAATTTTTTTGAGTATAAAAAATAACGTTTAGAGTTAAACTGCCAAATGGTGAACGTTGGTGGTTTTACCATTATTAAGAAGGATTAAAATATCATATACAATTTCACAAGAAGGTATCATACCCGATCTTTGGATTGTCGAAATATACTGCTAACTTGCGTTTGTCAGGTCTGATTGTCTTAGAATGTCCGTTAAACAGATATCTTCTATGACCCAACAAAAAATGAGGGAAGTTTCCCCCTTGAGTTGTCACAAATACTTCACTATGAAGACACACGGTGTAATCTATAGCAGCCATCCTGGAAGAGTAGTTCTAGAAGCAGTAAAAACAATCAGTCAAAGAATTAATCGAACCTAAAATTAGTGAAATTAAAGTCAAAGAAGATGGTCAAACCATGAACGGGGCAAGTTCCTCGGGAGATGCTAACATTTCCTTGGTTTGTAAAAGAGGAAACATTTCTAGAAGAGGAGCCATGTGTCTCTCGGAATCATATATTCTTCCGGATGCTAGAAAGATAGATGTACTTTTATCAAATCCCATTCCTCTAAGCATCAAGCCAACCTAATAGAAAACCAAATAAAAAAGTTAGATTTATGCATTGTCAAAAAAAGAAGAAAAAAAAAAGCAGAGAAACAAAAGGATATTATTACCTCTAAAGGTGTTAGGGGACATTTTCCGTTAACCCTGTTAGCTCCGGGTTTAATAACTCTACCAGGCTTTGTAAATTTACCTTTCCACCCCCTCTCTCTTGCAGCTATCATATCTTCCCGCTCGTTCGATCCACCATCATATACACAGCAAGAGAAAGCAACCATGTCCTGTAAAACCAAAGGAACCATTTAGATGCAGCAATTATGATCCATTTACTTATGAACGGGTTGATTAGAATTATGTTTTATCTTTTAATAGGTCAAATGGGTAACAAGCCCTCTAAAGTGTATTTTGAATGCACACGTCTCCTAAATAGTGTTATTCAGAAAAAGTAATTCAAAATAACATTATTTTTGCAATTATGTTTGACACATCACTTATTTACAAAAAAATTATAAATCATTGCGAAACTTCTTCCGTATCACCCTACAAAAAATCACCCATTTTGACCCTTTACCCAAATCATATGTAAATTTCTATGATTAACAATACAAAACTAACCTCCTCAAAGCGTAGGTGAACAGAAATGTATTTGCCGCCATTGTTGGCACTGCGTTCTTTCATTCTTGACACTAATGTTTCGCCCATAGTCAATAGAGGACTAGAAAACCGTAAAGCTTGGTAATTTGCCAAACATCGAAGTCGTTGGACTTCAGGAGGAGCATCAAATGATAACCGATTTGCAAATGGAGATATCCTTATGAACCTAAACAGTTAAAAACATCAAACACATTATTTTCATTTCCATTAACCTATTAGATGATGTATCATATAGTAAAAAGACAAACTATACTCACTTTTCTTCAAGCAATTTTGGAAGAACTGTATCCCTGTAGTATTGAACGGGTGACCAGGCCTTTATTCTGAAGTTGTATACATTGCTCAAATTGCGGTCAAATCGTTCCATTAGGTATCCAGGTACTGTGTCAACTATCCGTACATCATTCTCTAAAGTTTTAACGAAGAATTCTTCATCGTATATGTCATTGAATTTGCTGCAATAACAAATCACACACATAATTACTTTCAAAGCATGAAAGATAGCAGAGTCAGATTAGTAAACTAGAAGTCTTGAAGATCAAGTTGACAAACCTAGGATCTCTCCAGATACTATGAAAATGAAAATTGGGAATGACAAGTGTTGCATTTAGATATCCTGCCACAGCAACTGCATTGCAAATCTAGAGATATAAAGAATTCAATTATTACAAATGAAGGCCAATTGACATGAATTATAATGTTTAAATAGAAAGTAACTAAATATGCAAGTATTGAAATTACCGATGTCCTCTGCTGATTCAAGCCACCATTTGCCTCAACATATATGTACCCATTTGATTCCGGCAAGCCTAAAACAGCATTAACACATCTTTCAAACTTCATTAGCACAAATAACTTTACAAGGTTTGCTTGGTAGCAGAAAGCAGAACTTATTTTATCAAACAAGCTTTCCTGTTTCAAATACGGGACAGTGTTCATACCTCCTGAAGATCTGTTTATACAAGGCCTCCAATCTCCACCTTTAGCATGTTTCCATATAGTTGACATCTACATTATATTAAATTTGTTAAAATCAGCAACAAGTAGTAGAAGACGAAAAGTAATTCGAATACTAATTGCTACATACTAAGCATATACATACAAATATTTGATGTTCCATGCTTTGATTGGTTTAGCACAGAAACAAAATAAATCCTATGATTTCCTTAATAACTACTAATAGTGTCCGTGCTACGGATATACAACTAATTTGATGAAAAACACATATCTGTATTTCTCGTTGTAGATTTAGGACGTAAACTTAAATTATTGCTTATAAGTTCCAGACAGGAAATAAATTAGTGATGTGTCAAAAGCACAAGCTTTCGCTCTACCTATAGAATAAAAAAGTTGGAACACTGGTTTCACAACAATTTTCTGCATTGTAGTATTATTCCCGTCCATAAAGGGATGCAGTGCTATTCAAATCCAAACAACACGCATCCATCAATGCTACTCTAAGAAATTCCTAAATTGACCACCCATACAGATTTTAGTATTAATGCTGGTTTCTATGTATAGTTAAAGCTTTAGATAGAACTAATAATATAGTTCATGTCTCTTTGTGGTCTTCAAGGGCATCATCACCTTAAAAATGGACACAAAAGGATTTTAAGTAATCACTGGAATTTCATTACGAAAATCCAATAACAATAGCAAAGATCAGTTTTTGAATCCTTGGCCTCACTCAACATGTTGAAATTAACAGCAAGACAGTGATATGTCATCTTAATTATACACTAAATAAGCATGCACTAACATGCAAAACATACGGAGCTGGAGACAAATAAATAATATGGTTCCACACTTCCACTATACAACTGTACTTTGTCATGTGCCACCATCAAATAAGATCAGTAGATAGTATGAGTTATTTCTCTCCTTAGCGTACTTGCTTGACCTTAGCATTGCAATAATTTCATAACAGTTCTTTAAAAAGATAACTGCATATAATATGTTTGCCTCTTTCATATCCAATTTACAATATCTATAAAAAGAACAATAAATAACCATCTTCCACAGTAGTTAATATACTCTTCTACAGCTATTGCCATATTTAGTAATTAATAAAACAAGTACTTGTAGGTCAAAGTATCATGGAACAAACAATAAATCAATAATATATATCATCATTACCAAGCAAAAAAGCAAGTTTATCCTATTAGCAAATCAATAACTCTTTGCTTCTTCACCAAATAGCCTATTGTGTCCCATCATTAAATTACATCAGTTAAAAGCAATAATTATAGTTCTCCTTATATCTTGCTTTGATCTTCTTAAACAGATCTGATTTCCATGTTCGACCTCACCATTGTAATAATTTAACAATAACATAAAGATTGTACTTCGACCTTTCAAGATACGTTCATATTTCCTTTTCAAACTTATATGATATTTAACTTAAAGCACTTCCATTTATGAAATCTAATACTCTTTGTACAGCTATTGTCAACCTGTAGCAATACAGGAAGGTCAAGACTTGTCCAAGTCAAACAATCCCCAATTAACTCCATTCATAAATAGGTTTAAAAATAGTCCATCACAGTCTTCTCTCTTTCAAAGCCTCAAGGACCTTAACTTCAACTTATCAATGGTAATTACAACCAATACAGATACATTTCAGCTTATACTTGCAACAAATATAGCCAGCGCAAATGAAACGTATCATATCTATCTAACATCACTTCTCATCCATCTATATATGCAAAAACACCGAGTCACCTACCAGATTCAGATGCACTAGTATTAGGTCAAACTTCATTTTATAATGTAATTACTTCGATACCTAAAAACCAAATCAGTTCACATTAAAATAGGTCAAACTTCATAAATGAAATCATATGCATACAATCACTTTCTAATCACTCATATAACCGAGCCCTAACTAACCTTAATCAAGCCAACAGCAATTCAAAACACAAAACAAGCCCTAATTATCTCAACAACTCAACACCAACTTTTTTTTGTGTGGAGGTAACCATGATTTCCGACCTTTTGGCCGACTAATCTTGAACCCACAGCCACATAGACTCAAACCAGGTCAACTAACTGCATCTAATATACCTATATCCTAATTAAGCTCAATCAGTCAATCAGGTCAACAATTATTCAAACCAACATCTAATTATATCAACAACAAAAATCCACATTAAACTCGTAACAAACTTCTGACAAACTAACCCAATTGGAAATCGTATGATCAGATACATTACTATTCTAATAACTTCTATAACTTAAATCCTAATTAATCTCAATCAAGTCAACATCTTTTCAACTAAATCACATCAAATCTGTAACAAACTTTCAACAAACTAACCGCATTGGAACTCAAATTATCAGCATCCACATCACATTAGGTCTTCATAATATAATCAATTCTATAACCTACTATACATAAATCCTAATTAAGCTCAATTAAGTCAACATTTATTCATACCAATCCTAATAACAAACTTCTAACAAAATAACCGCATACATTTATTCTATAACCTAAATCCTAATTAAGCTCAATCAAGTCAACATCTTTTCAACTAAATCACATCAAATCCGTAACAAACTTTTAACAAACTAACCACATCGAATGTCGCATCCATATCTTGTCTAAGCTTATTATAAATCATATTCAATCAAGTCAGCAACTTATTCAAACCAAGTCACAATCCACATTAAATTAGGTCAAACTTCATATATGAAAATATATACATATAACTACTAGTAGCGTTTAGGTCATTAAATAGCAACGTACTTTCTTCAAAGTACCGTAATGATACGTGAACTAAAAAATGTTCCATCAAATGTTATAAGGTTTCATAAAGTGTTGACACGTCATCCTAACGTGCATATTGGAACACTTTTTAAAAGTTTGTAACATTTGATAGAACAGTTTTTAGTTCACGTACCAAAACAGTACTTTGAAAAAAGTTCATTGCTCTATCACTTATATAACCTACTAACTATATACATGTGGAGGGCCCACTTCTTTACAAACCAATAAACTACTGCTACGCAGATCACCTAATCTCACTTCTACAACCTAATTTACCTAAACCCTAACTAATCTCAATAAGTCAACAAACATTCAAAACAAGATCTAATCAAGCTCAATCAATTCAAATCACAAAATAAGATCTAATTATCTCCAAAACTAACTCGTAACAAACTTCTAACAAACTAACCGCATCAGAACTGGAGTTATCCGCATCCATCTCATGCCGGAGCTTCGCGTAAAGCTCCGGACTCCTATAAACCGATCCAGGCGCCCTACGCGCCTTAATTAACACATCAGGCACAACATCAAACGACACCGTTCCCATATAAAACAACATTCCAGATATATAAAGCAACGGAGCAAACAAAAACACTCCTTGACGCCTCAACAACACCGAGAGTATGATCCACGCGACTCGTTGCGCGACTGACCGGTTGTTTACTGTTAGGTTGAACTTTCCGGTAGGTTTTCCGGCGCGGCGGAGACGCGGTGACCGGAGCTGCGACGGTGAGGCTGGTGGCGACGGTGTGTTGTGTCCGCTGGTAGGTAGGCGGTTTTTAGCGTGCATTATGTGAGCTTACATTATACGCCGGAGAATGTAGTGGCGCGTGTGGTTTACGCGCGTGGTGTAAAGTGTTAGTGAGAGAGATGTGGATGGAGTGTGTGAAAATACACCGTGAAGTGTGTGTAAAAAGACAACGGTATTGTGTATATGTGTAAAACTGTGAGAGAGAGAGCGCGTGGAGGCGCGTGTATTGTAAATCACAGCGATGTGTGTGTAATAAACTATGTGAGGCTGAGTTTTAGTGGGCGCGTGTGTTATGAAACAAAGTTATATATGTGAGAGGGAGATATTTGGCGCGTGCTAGATACGCACGTTTTTTTTAATATACAGCTCGATAGTGGCCGCGTGTATTTTATGCAATGTATATTTTATGGGATACGTAGAAGCTGATAATACGACATATAATAAATGTACAACTGTGAATGCACAGATTAGACTATTTATATAAAAAAATGGTAATGTGCAAATCATCTTTTATATTTATGCAATGTATAAACTATAAAGTATTTTCGACAAAGATAGCAGTAGCTAAATAAGTAATCTTAGAAAAGTAATAGTTTAAAGCAGTAACTTTTGTTTAATAAAGTGTTTGGTAATATAAATGTATAATAATAATTAGTAAGTGAAAATACTAGTTGCTAGTAAATACTACACGAAGTAACATTTTGATTTAAAGCACTTAAAAAAAGAAGAAACGTTAGTTGCCGGTTTTCAAACACTAACCGTTAGTCGCTTCAAAACGTTTATAAACACTTCTACCAAATGTACTAATGTGTAAACGCGTGAGAGATACGCCGCCCATGTATTATAATACACGGATAGAGCGTGTGTATAACAGAGAATGTAATGTGTGTGAAAGTGAAGGTGTATTTAGTGTGTGAGAGAGAAGAAGATTCGAAGAGTATAAAACGAGATGGAGGTCACGTGGGGTACACGTGCAAAGTGATGATGTGAGAGATTATGAAGGCAGTGGTTTGCTCCGTGTACTACTGCTGTTGGTTTATTTATTTTTGTTCAAGATATTTTTTCCATAACTCAATTTGGCAAATGTATATGTTCTTGTTTTAGCTTTATTTGGGAAAAAAAATGTTAGTGATTATCGTGCTTAGTTTTTTTTGGACAGCGATTATGGGATCACCCAAGCAGTGATAATTACCCACCCCATCAACGCCGGGAGGAAACAGAAACCGATCGAGGGCACGGCAAGTAAAACCCCCATCCCTTTACCCCACATTGGAAGGGTGCCCCGGGTGATTCGGTTGGGCGGGATAGGATTGCAATAAATGTTGCACCCAGACGAGTCGAACTCGACCTCAGTGTGTTAGAAAGCGGCCTTCATCACTGGCCTAACCGCAACCCCGATTATCGTGCTTAGTTAATGTTGTTTGAGATTTGGTTTAAATTGTTTAGTGATTTGTTTCTATAAAAAGTATATAAATCTTGTTTATGTTTTGAAGACTTGATAACTTTATTACTAGTAGAAATTAAGATGATAGATCTTTTAGATAGAGAGATATAAAGACCTTTTTTACTTCATTGATAATATAATGATTAGGGTCAATTACATCTATATCTTTACTAAAGTTTAATATCAAATTAACGTTCTTCTCACTTTTGTAATTACGTCAATATCATTTCTCAAACTTTTTTAATTACATCAATATCCTTCTCACTTTTTTTATTACGTCAATATCCTTCTCAAATTTTTTAATTACATCAATATCCTTCTCGAACTTTTAATTCTCGTGATATATCCCAAAATCAACATTACATCGTCATTACCGAGGCTTAATAGTATATGAACAAATAAATAAATCTGACATAAAATCTTTCATATGTATATATATCCAAACTTTTGTAATTACGTCATCATATTTTTTTCATCAATCGTGGCCAAAAAGTATATATAAACATTATATTTAAGATGAATACCAGAGATAAATAGTAGTTTTTGAATTGAAAATCAATATGATTATAATTTAATTGATTTATGGATATATGTAAGAATTTAATGTTCGGGAAAGATATTGATGTAATTATAAAAGTTTGAGAATGACATTGATGTAATTATAAAAGTGGGAAAGATATTTATATAAATGAGAAGGATATTTACGTAATATTAAACTTTAAGAATGATATATATATAATTCTCCCTAATGATTATACTATGTTAACAATAAACTCCACAATTTTATCGAGGGTGGTGTTATTGGGACCTCTATTTTACTTGTTATCATCTTCACCTCCCGGCTCATTGTATTTGACATTACTGGCGCAATTTTTATCGGTTTATGTTCCATATTTTTTACAATTTAATACTTTTGACTTACTAATATTTATATATATATATATATATATATATATATATATATATATATATATATATATATATAGTCAGGTTCTAGAGAAAAGTGTAATTAGAGAAAAGTGAGAAAAAATGTTAGGAATTAGAAATTCCATATTAAAGAGTGGTCACCTCAAGTATATGTAATCGTTAAGCTCGTAGTCGTAGTTCATTTAAGTTTAGTAGTATTTAGTTAAGTAACACCGTGGAGGACCAGACGGTCTTTACCCATCTGTATGCACGATCCAGACCGATGTGTGGCGTTTATGTAAGACTATAAATACTCTACCTCCCAAGGTAGAGAGTTGGAACTCATAATAATATCATTCACTTTCTCTCACTAAGTTCCTAAACCTCTAACTTTCTCTCTAGAATTCCATCTATATGCTACTGTGTTATGGTTTGATGTGTATGTAAAGTTATATATTACAATTGGTATCGAGGCGCCATGGTTAGATCATATCTTACATCTTTGGATTTATAGTGGTTTTAGGTGGTTTTGAGTTTGAAAAAGTTTAGTGGTTTTGCATCATTTGGTTGATTTCTTGTGTTAAAGTTTGAATTTTGTTGGTACTTTTATGTTTAGAATCATCAAAAGTGTTTAGGTTTTCATTTGGTAGCTTGAATCATCTTGGTTGGGTTGTTTTGGATTGAAAAGTGATGTTTATATGGTTTTCAAGCTAGCGACTTAGCTCACGGAATAGTTTCTTGGTAGCGACTTGCTTCACGGTTTTGTAGCGACTTACGGTGTTGAAGCTAGCGAGTTAGATCTAGCGAGTTAAAGTACAAGTAGTGGATTCTCCACTACGGGTAGCGACTTGTGGTAGCTACTTGGTGCGTAGCGAGTTGCTCTTTAGCGACTTGCATATCTAGCGACTTGTGTGGCTAATTCTTGCCAAAATTTGGCTGCGACTTGATGCAGAGCGAGTTACTATTTAGCGACTTGCTTTTGTCTAGCGACTTGGGACTCTAGCGACTTAGGGTGTAGCGAATTAAAGGTTAGCGACTTGGTGCATTATCGCTAGCGACTTAGTGCATTAATTTCTAGCGACTTAGTGCATTATCTTCCGAGACTTGAGTGATTGTTACTGGTTTCTCTTGATTTAGTAAAATCCGTGAAAGAATCTATTTCCGGTTTAATCATAGAGTTATAAAATCCGTATAATCTGTTAACATGTCTACCAACGTTCCCTTGTCATCTCCATTGTTGCCGAGGATGTTCAAGCGGTGGCTCGAGATACTCGTCCACCCATGCTCGATGTGAGCCGACTACGATTCTTGGGCTCAACGAATCGATTGTATTGCCTTGGAAAGGAAAATGGTGTCAACATTCTTAAATCCATTGATGAAGGAACATATCGAGTTGAGACGACTAGAGACATACTTGATACTAATGAAGATGGTACTCTGTTTACGGAATGGATGCCGGACCTAAGATGTATGATGAGCTTGATGATAAGGATAAAAGAGATTTGATGCGGATATCGTGGCTTCAAAATTGTTCTTCAAGGTCTTCCTAAAGATATCTACAAGGCGATCAATCATAACTGCGATGCTAAAGCGGTTTGGGATAATGTTAAGATGCTTCTCTGGGTTCGTAATTAACTATGGAAGATGAGAATCGACTCTATGGCCAATTTGAACACTTCAAGATGAAACCGATGAGAATGTCTATGAGTACTATGTGAGATTTCATAAGCTTGTTAATGACATGAGGAACATCAAGATGACTATGCCTAACATTCGGTTGAACTCTAAATTTGTAAACAATATGAATCCGAATGGCACAAGTTTGTCACCTCTGTGAAACTCACTAAAGGTTGAAGGATACAAACTATGAGCAACTCTATGCCTTCCTCCTTCAAAATGAGAGACATGCCATGTTTGAAAAGAGGATTCTTGATCGGTTCAAGGTCGGGGAGAAACAAGGTCTACAAATGATTCAAGCGCCTTCTTCATGCATGATGGGACTTCAACAATGCTTCTCAAGTTGCACCCATGAATAATGATAATCACAAACCCATTTTCGATCCAAGGTTCAAGCAACCCGATGCAAATCTTTGTCATGGAACATTTCATCAATCAACTAACACTCATGGTTAAAGAGAACAGGACACTTTCACCTTACACCAACAAACTCCACACTGTAATGAGATCCGAACGCCCCAATCTTCACAACCATGCTTTGATAAGAGATGGGAAAATTATGGGGCAACCAAGTCGGAAAAGCGGTATGATCGAGAAGAGGTGGGCGGGGAGAGGATATGTTGGCAACCGAATCGAGGAAGAAATGGTAATCAAGGTCAAGGTCAAGCTAAGCCAATCAAATGTTACAAGCTGTGGTGGTGAAGGACACATTGCAAGGCTGTACATCTCAAGCGTCCACGAATCGATTACTTTCGAGATAAGATCTGTCTTGGCACAAGCTCGGGACAATGGTCTTGCTTTGGATGAAGAGAATTCTTTGTTTCTTGGTGAGGCAATGCCAAGACCTATGATGCGACGTGGATGAGCGGCTTATTCGGGAGATAGGTCACAATCATCGAATGCCTTTCAAGTCGCCGACCGTGATGCTTACGACTCGATGTAGATGATGGACCCTCTGCACACAATCTTTATGGCTAGCATCTCTCCAATGGTCTCTCCCAAGGTCTCTCCTTCACCACTAGTTGGCCCATCCAGGACAAACTCATCTCGGAGGTATTAAAACTATACGATGATGTTGATGTGCAACGGATGCATGACAAAGTACAATTAATGAAGCTATTGAATCAAATGTTGAAAATATGGGTAATAACAATATTGTCCCACACGATCAATACGTGAAACAAAGTGAAAGTGAAGTTGTACCAAGTGATGCATCTGCGATCAACAATGACTATGTCTTTGATGAATACACCGCATGTGCTCACGATGAGTCCGTAATTTACGAACTAAATGCCTATAAAGAACGTGTTGCTATTTATGAACAACGTGCTAAGTTTGAGTTGACCACCGTGGCGGAAATGGATAACCAAGTGAGTACAAGAATTAGAAAAAGTAAGTTTAGAAGAAGTATTGAAACAAGAATTAAATTCCTTGCAAGAAAAACTTTCTAAAGCAATTTAAACAAAAACAAGAACTTCAAGAAAATGTGAAAATGCTTAAGCAAGAATTTAACGCAAAGGAATCAAAACTCTTGAGAGATTTTTCTAATCGAAAACTTTGAAAAACAAACTTGAGAACAAGTTGTACATACAAGGAAACACCATTCGATCGCTCACATGGTCACTAAACATCGAGTCTTAAGCGATAAGCATAGCATTCCCCTTGTTGAGGAACCAAATCGGAGGTAATTAAAAAGGCTAGAAATGCTCATAAGGTGCTTTATGATGGTAATGAAATTCTTAAGCCTAGGCGAAACCTAGTTGTGTTGAGTAATCGAGGAAGATAAGAAATCGATGAAGTCACTAGGGAAAGGATGAACAAAAACTAGATGACCGAAATGCAAAGAGAAAAAATTGTCATCACTCCCCATGACTACACGAAGGAAAAGCGGATTTCCTTGAACATGTTCAAGCCTCAAACATTTCGACTCCGAACAAATTTTACGGAAAAAGGATTTAGAAAAGTCGAAAATGAAAATATTATTGAAACAAACCCCTTTATGGAAAATGCCTAGAGCGATCGAGTATCCTCCTGTACACCAATGCATCTAGTTCTAGAAAATTTCCACTAAAAGCAAGACCTTAATTAGTCAATATGTCATATTTCAACTGTTTGTTGATTTTGAGAAAACTTGCAAAGAAAAGGATTACACCCACCGGTATATGAGAAGGAGAAAGGGTTTTGAACAAATGAAAGAATGTTATTTAAGCGAGGTCATGCCTTTCTTTAAACTTCGAAAGATCACTTTAAGAGTCTTAAAGGGAATAGAAACCGATATCAAGGGAATGGAAAGAATTTGATGCAATGGTAGTGAAGTGAGTGATTATGGCGTGCACTAAAATATAATGAGATTGAGAGGAAGAACTTGCATACCTTAAATGAGACTCTTATTCTTGAATGTGTTGCTCAAGATATTTTTATTTGCTTCAAATTGCTCTATTAATGCTTCCAAATTTCATGAACTGCATACATTTGCCTCGAAAGTCTCCATGATCGTGTCATTGAGCTTGAAAAACTAATTCTAAACTAAACGAGAAAATTGAAATGGATGATCACGACACTTTGGTTAAACATTTTCTAAACTAGAAGTTGAGTATTTTAATTTACAACTAAAATATCAACATCTCAAAGAAAATGTCAAAACTTCAAATATCAAGACATCTTCGGATGCTCCGAGTTTGATGCTGTTTTCAAATTAACAAAGCGTGATGAGCAGATTCAAGCTCGGTGCAACACGATCGAAAGTTGAAAGCCCAAATCTCTCAATTAAAGGGTCAAGCGAACAATATGACGGGCTCCCAAATGCCTCCTCCTTTAGATTCTCGAATTCTCAAAGCGTTTCATCTTCAAAACCTAGTAAATGCTTTACAAAAGGAAAACGAAAGTTTTCTAGAAGAAAATGAAAAGGTTAAACGTCATTTCAATGAGTTGTTTGAATCAATTAAAGTCACTCGTAACAAAAACAACGAACAAATAACTTCATTGCAAAGGAAATTGAGAATCGAAGAGTCGGGGTAAAAGGGAAAATGCCAATGATCAATGAGGAGAATGTTGTATCTAAGGTTCACTCTGTAATAAATATGCTTTATACGTGACATATGTCCCCTCATCTAAGGAACAACAAACTTGCCATTCAAACATATTTCCCATCCTTAAGGATTGCTTAGAATGCTGCGTAAGATTGTTGAAGAGGAAAACTAGAGAAACCTCATGATAATGCAATTGGACATGCATGCTTATATGCCAAACGATCTCAAGAAATCTTAGAATGCTTGATCACTATATGCCCAAAGACATTAGGTGAGAGGTTAACCCTTTGATTCCATGCTCAATGCCTAAGGCCAAATATGATATGCACTCGATTCCCAATATTTTGAATGTGAGCCGTAGTGTACCCTTGAGTAGTTCGGATTCTAGATACGTCAATGCTAGGAAAGAGAACTCAAATGTGCCTTCTAGGAGTACTAATCTCGGTACCTCTAGCTTTAAGAAAGTGAACCGTAGTGCACCGCATGTAGTTACGATCCCAAAGACATCTAAGCGGTGGTGCAAGAGTAGTAAAACAAACTAATGTTCCCATTCCTCTACAGAGTATGTCGGTGACATTAAAGGGAGCGGTCAAAGTCTCAAGACAATACAAGGAATGATAGGACCTCGCAAGCTAAGAATGTGCTTGGAAAAGAGTAGAAGAACAATCTAGGAACTTTAAGTTTGAATCGAATAAAACGAATCGTGTTGATTCTAGTATTAGCCATAGGCATCTTGTAATTAATTCGATTCGATACTATTTGCAAACCTTTATCGATGTCTGCTTGAATTCATTTCTAATCATGAATGTGGTGTTAATGTTATGCCTAATGATGTTAATTGTCCGATTAATATTGCTAATGCTAAAATTCATGCTAAGAAGGCTAAAAGGCAAAACGTAAGAAAGTTGAAAACAGTGGAAACCCCGGGAAGAACATTCAAGAAAATAGGCTTTTATTGGACACTGTTGGTCTTAAGACTAATCAGATAATGCCCACTAGAAAATGGATGCCTCTTGGTAGAACTATCCCCTTAAGAAGTGATCACATGTGAATGGGGCTAATGTTGACACTAGTATCGCATCTATTCACAACGATTCCATTGCCTCACTTTACGATATGAATGCTTCTATTTACGACGTGGGTGGTCCAAACATTGTTACTAACCAAATGGAACCCATTCTTGCATGGGGATCCCAATTATCTAGTTATCCATTTTGTCTATGTTCAACCGGATCGTTCAAATCGATTACGTGGTACCGGACTCATTTGTTCCAAGCATATGACCGAGACCGGTCGCTGCTCATGAACTTCGTGAGCAAATTCATCGGGACTGTTAGATTTGGTAATGATCATTTCGGTGCTATTATGGGTTATGGAGATTATGTTGTTGGTGATAGTGTCATCTCGAGAGTCTACTATGTAGAAGGTTTGGGTCATGTCATTCTCTGTTGGTCGATTACGTGACTACGATCTAAGTTGCCTTGAAAACATACCGCTTTGTTAGAGATCTTAATGGTAAGGAACATTAAAAGGAACTCGTGGGTCAAACCTTTACACCATCTCTATTGATGACATGATGAGGGCTTCTCCAATCGCTTGTTATCAAAGGCTTCAAAACAAAGTCATGGTTATGGCATCGTCGTCTCAATCACTTGAACTTGGCACCATCAGCGATCTTTCCATAAAGGACTTAGTGGTAGGTTTACCTAGACTAAAGTATGAAAAGGATCATCTTTGTTCGACATGCCAATTGGGTAAAAGCAAAGTATGCCCATAAACCCAAACCTACTAACTCATCACGGAAGTTCTTCATATGATTCATATGGATTTATGTGGACCGATGAGGTGCTGAGAATATCTTTGGAAAGAAATATGGGTTAGTTGTGGTTGATGATTACTCTAGATTCACCGGGTCAAGTTCTTAAGGACAAAGGATGAAACTCCGATATCATCATCAAACTCATCAAGCATTGCGAGTTCGACTAAACAAAGCGCCGAGTGTCGAGCAGACAATGGGCGGGTTTGTCAACAAACAACAGTGAATTCTCATTGAATCGACCATCAAAGAAGTGTTCCACGAACTCCTCAGTAGCGGTGTAGTTGAAAGGCTAAATCGTACTCTTGTTGAAGCCGCTAGAACAATCTTGATCTACTCAAAGGTTCCAATGTTTCTGGTCAAGCAATTGCCTTGCATGCTACACACAAAATGGTTCACGATTCACACTATCCATGGAAAAACTCCATATGAACTCGTCCACAACGAGAAAACCTAATCTCTCTTCCCGTGTGTTTGGTGCATTTTGCTATCCAACTAATGAGGGTCAAGACTTAGGAAGCTTAGGGCTAAAGGCGACATTGGAGTATTGTAGGATCGCACCAAACAAAAGGGATGCGAATCTACAACAAAGAACCCGAAATATCATGGAAACAATTCACGTTACGTTTGATGGTGGCCGGTCATATGGCTCTGGACACTCCGATTCAGACCCGCACTCAAAACGATCCATTGGTTCATCTCTTGTTCCAAACTCTACTCAAGAAACTCCATATGTGCCTCCATCGAAGATGATTTAAAGAAATTGTTTGATCCTATGTTTGATGAACTGTATGATTCAATTACTAATGAGGTGTTGATCCACACAATGAGAGGATGCACACATTCACGTGAATGAAGTCAATCCTTGGTCTCAATATCTTTAAGTCAAGCACTGCTGCGATCCTTGATCTCATCAACAAATCATCATTCTTCAAATGTGCATCATGGAAATGTTTTGGCATCAATGATGAAGTTAATCCCTGCGACTCTGAAGATGCTCCATTTGAAAACATATTTGCTACTCGAATCATCATCGAACCATCTTCTTCAGGAGACATCGACTCGGCTACCTCGGTTCCTCGACAAGCGCCACATGAACACCTCGGAAAATGGACTCACGATCACCCCGCAGACAACATCATGGAAATCCTCTCGTCTGTGTCAACACGGAAACAACTTGCAACCGATGCCTTATGGTGTTTCTTCAACTCCGTACTATCTAAGATCGAACCAAAAGATGTTAAAGCGCAATGAATGAAGATAGTCGGTTCAATGCCATGCAAGATGAAATTCATGAGTTTGATCGTCTTGATGTATGGGAGTTAGTACACCTCCGAGCGTGGCTATGATTATAGCTCTCAAATGGATCTTCAAAGTAAAACTTGATGAGCATGGTGATGTGTTGAAGAACAAGGCTCGATTGGTTGCTAAAGGATATCGTCAAGAGGAGGTATAGACTTTGAAGAATCTTTTGCTCGATTGGCTCGAATCGAGGCAATCGTAATCTTTCGGCTAATCTTGCAAGTAAGAACATGGTGGTTTATCGGATGGATGTAAAGGCGGCATTTACGAGCGGAGATCTTAAAGAAGTCGTCTCGTCGGCCAACTTTGAAGGATTTGTGAATCAAGAGCATCCTACTCACGTTTATCATTTGAAGAAGGCTCTTTACGGTTTAAAGCAAGCTCGAGGGCATGGTATGATACCTTGTCAAAGTTTCTTCTATCAACCGATTCGAGAAAGGAAGCGATTGATCCTACATTGTTCACCGGAAGTCGAGCAAACATTTAACTCATGTTCAAATTTATGTTGATGATATTATTTTTGCCTCGTGACCCAATGGAATGTGATCGTTTTCTAATGAAATGAGTTCAAAGTTTCAAATGTCAATGATGGGACAAATGTCATTTTCTTGGGATTACAAATTTACAAAGTCCCGGAGCATTTTCATAAATCAATCTAAATATACAGAGATTTTAAAGAAATTTGGATTTGATTCAAGTGACCGTTGACACCACCATGATTGATCGAACCAAACTAGATGAGGACCACTCGGGGATCATGATTGACCAAACAAAATATCGTAGTATGATTGGATCACGATGTATCTCAACGCTAGTAGACCGAGACATCTTGTTCATTTGTTTGCATGTGCTAGATACCGAGCTAAGACTACTAAAAGCACCTTGAAGCGATTAAGCGGGTCTTCGGTATCTCAAGGTACCATCAATATGGGACTATAATTGCAGAAGGACAGGTATGTCACTAACGGCCTATCTGAGATCTTGATCATGCAGTTGTCAAGATACACGTCGAAAGTACATCCGGAGGTGCTCGGTTTTTGGGTGATAAGCTTGTGGTGGTCTTCAAAAAGCAAATGAGTACTTCTATTTCTCTACAGAGGTGAATACATAGCCATGTCATCTTGTTGTGCTCAAATCTTATGGATGAGATCTCGATTGTCGACTATGGCTTTGAATTCAACAAAATCCCTCATCTTGTGATAATAAAGTGCTATTGCTCTCATGCAACAACGTTCAACACTCAAGAGCAAAGCATATCGACATTCGACATCATTTCATCGGGGAACAAGTGGAAAAAGGTGTGGTGGAACTATATTTTGTGAGGTCCGAATATCGGTTAGCGGACATCTTCACCAAAGCTCTTCCAAGAGAACGTTTGAGTTTATTCTTCACGTCTTGGTTTGAAAAGCCTTCAACGAAACTCTCAAGCGTCTTGAGGAGGAAGACGAGGAGTAAAGGTCTATCTTCATCTATCTCTTGTAAATATTTATTCGAAAAAACAAAATACAAAAGTATAAAACCCTCAAAAATCAAATAGAAAATCATAAAACTTTCAAAATCCATAAAAATCTGAAAAATTCGAAAAATATTCAAAAAATATTGTCATTTTGTCATGTTTTTCTCGATTCGATAATATCTACGGTCTTGATGTTGTCATTCAAAGAATGACACGGGACTTTAGATGTTGTTCGAATTTTATATATATAAAAAAAAAAAAAAAAATTCAAAAATCAAAAATATTTTTGGGAGAAAAGAAACAATGGTTTATTGTCATCTTGAGGCAATAACCCGGTTTTAAAAGAAAGAACGAGCCATGTTTTATCATGTTTTCAAAATTCCATGCTCGATTCTATAAACATTTATCTGCTGAAAACTAAATGCTTTGAAAAATAACTCGATCTCTATTTTGATAATCATCGGGACTTATTTGTCAAAATCTCTATTTCTCAATCAACAACCTATGTCATTGATTGAGGGGAGAATGATTTCAATTAAATTAAAAGTTATTTGGCATTAAATTTTTTCAAAAGATGTACATGCATGTTTTATCAATGGAGTTTAAAGTCTTAAATTCGATCCTTATCGATTAAAGCTTTCATAATCAAGTCACATTTCTCCTTAAAAGCTTTCAAAATCAATTTAAATCTATAAGAGATCACAAATCTCAAATGATTTGATAATTGTGATCGGGAGAATGTTGGATTTAAAGCGATAATTGGTGAAATGGTTATATAAGGATGTACATGCTTGTCCTTCCCACATGTGACAAGCGATTTCAATTTTTCAATGCACATGTTGAGGAGCATCTATCTTAAACCTATGATTTGAAACGTGATCTTTTATCCCAATGTGCGGGTTCCTCTAGTATGTGCAAAACTCTTTTCTAATCTCGAGGCACATATTGAGGGGAGCAAATTATGGAAACCTCATCCTTCCGGAAATGCTTTATCTTCTTGATTTGATCGGGGAAGTGATGTTGATATCTTTAGAAAATGGTAATCAAAGAAGTTAATTCTTTCTCTTGCCTCCGTGTGCAAAACATTTTCAATACTTGATGCACATGTTGAGGGGAGTTCTCGTTCTAAAATATCA
The DNA here is from genome assembly GCA_022545495.1 of Chrysanthemum lavandulifolium. Classification (NCBI taxonomy): domain Eukaryota; kingdom Viridiplantae; phylum Streptophyta; class Magnoliopsida; order Asterales; family Asteraceae; genus Chrysanthemum; species Chrysanthemum lavandulifolium. The sequence continues at coordinate 67,544,090 of CM040241.1, forward strand.
AAACCAATTCGGTACAAAATGCTTTGATGATATATCACAAGTATCGAATTGATTTTCAAATGGTTTTCAATTGGATCCAATGGCGGATGAACAATACCAAATAGACCGACCAACTTTACTTTAATATACGGTGATATAAGGATGATAATGTTACGTATTGGTTCTCATGATCCGCCGAACCGGAGGGATCTACCGAGGACAATCCACTAGTTAGTGTAGAAGTCCTTAGGTATGATGATAAAAGGAGAAAATGAGATATGGGAAGAGTGCGGACTAAGACCGAGCTAGTCTTGGAATAAACCCAACAAGGTCCTAGTTATGAAGTCTTGGTAAGCCTTGAAGGGTTGAAGAATTAAAAGAATTGAATGAGAAGGGTGAAAACAAATAGCCCTCCATTTATTCAACCTTAAGCGAAACGGGTTCAATTCATATGCTCTTGATGGTAACATCGGTATTGAAGACAAGGCGTCATGGACCCGATGACGCATGCACTTCAACTTTCCAAACCACTCAAGTTCCTCTTAAAAGGACTTGTTTCATTCTCATGGGAACCGACATTATCTATCGACTTTCTCTTAGAGATTGTTGATATTGAAAAAGGAGACCTCTCACTAGTCTCGGCATAGGATCCAAATATGCACAAATTGAGTCTAGAGTCACGAGATCATCAATAAATCTCATTAGGACACTTTCAATGAAGACTCTCTGTTTCACAATGTGGAAAGAGATTATATCTTGAGTCCTACGCATTATCCTTGTGGTATTGCGGAACATCTCGAGTGATGTGTTTACACACTCACAATGAAGATGGAAAGCCTTACGGAGCCAACATCATACAAGCTCACGGTAGGTGGCATGTGAGATCTATTATATGGATCAACCATGTGACAAGCTGAACAGAAACAATGGGGCGATTCAATTTCTTGAATCAATCTGGTTCGTGTTAGGGATTGACGGATACCTTTGAAAACCGGTCTTTGTGCTTAAAACTCTTTTCTTTAGCACATCGACCGTAACTGAATATTTCAAATCAAAAGGTGTTTTATGATTGATAATTGATTTTCATTAAAACCTTCATTTGTATTGCAAAAACAATTTCTATTGAGCAATACACGATTGTTTTCAAATATCTTT